>JAQZBX010012760.1:0-40761 GCA_029593785.1 Cabassous unicinctus | reverse complement strand
TAGTGATGCACTGGGTAAGAATACCCAGTGATGTCTTGTCTCACTAATGGGAAATAATTAGCACAATAATAAACATGGTGCTCATCCCACCTAACAAATGCTGAAAGCAAATCTGAAATTGAAATCTGAAATCTGAAAGCAGTTAACTATTTGCAAGTAGCTTAACAACAACCCAGGTCAGAGTTCAAGTGTTAGTAGACAAATGAAAACAATTATAATTTCATTCCATATTTTCTCAAAAGTTGATTCACAGAAGATATTTTTAAATAAAGAACCCAATTGAACTATATGAAATGAAAAATTCGCTGGATAGGATTAATAGTCCACTGGACATAGAAAATACAAGTCATTGAAGTTGAAGACATAGAAATGGAAAATATCCAAAATCAAACACAGAGGAAAAATTTATTAAACTAAAAAATCATTGAGCTGTGGGACAACTTCAGTTGGCTTAATAAACTCATAGCCAGAGACCCTGAAAAAGATGAGAAAAAAAGGGAGCCAGCAGAAATATTTGAAAAGTAACATTATCAAAATTTAAAAATTCTATTCTTTGTAAGAAAGTTAAGCGAATGAAAAGGTAAGCCAGCAACCAGGAGAAAATATTGGTGAATCATGTATCTGATCAAGGATTAAATCCACAATGTATTTAAAACTTTCAAAACTCAACTATAAGAAATAAACAAACCAGTTAAAAATGTGCAGAAGATTTGAATAGTTTTACCAAAAAAAGATATACTGATGGCAAGTAAACATATGAAAAAATGCTGAAATCATTAGTCACCAGGGAAATGCAAATTAAAAGCACAATGAGATACAACTACACATGTAACAGGATGTCTAAAATTAAAATGTTAGACAGTACCAAGTGTTAGCAAGGGTAACGATGAACTGGAACTCTCATTCACTGCTGTTGGGAATATGAAATGGCACAATCACTTTGGAAAACATTCTTGCAGTTTCTTAAATGTTAAAAATTCACCTATTTTATGATCCCATTTATTCAAAAGAACAAAAACTTGTACATGATTATTCATGGTCACTTTATTTGTAATAGCAAACTGTGAAAACAATCCAAATACAGGCAAATAGATACACAAGCTATGTCCATACATGGAAATATTATTCAGCAATAAAAATGAACATACTATTGACACACACAACAGCATGGGTGAATCACAAAATAATCTTTTTCAGTGAACGAAGCCAGACAAATAAGAGCACTTACTATAATTTCCATTTCTATAAACCTCTAGAAAGTGGAAACTAATCTAAAGAGACATAAAGGATATCCTGGGATTACCTGGGGATGGAAGTGGGAGACAGAGAGGAGTGAAAGCAAGGGATTTCAAAGTGGCATCAGGAAACTTCTAGTGTATGTTCATGCTATTTTGGGTTGTGATAGTTCTAAGGATGCATGTACATGCCAAAATATATCAAACCATGCTTTTCAAATATATGCTATTTGTTGTATGTAATTTATACCTCAATAAAACTTTTATAAAAGTCTCATCTTTTGATTCCAGTTCCCTTAACTACCCTGCTACACTACCTCTAATAGGTTATATTACACCGAGCACAAAGTACAACTCATGAGAGTAGCCTGCTGCACAATTTTTTAAAACATGAAGCAGATTTTTGCCTTAAATATATGGCAAAATATGTATGGTTTCTTTGGCACATTAGTCAAAAAAGACTTGCCCTTAGGCCCTTCTATTTTTCTTCTCAAATGTAACTAAAGACTTTGGCTTGGCACTAAAACAGAGTACTAATTATGTGCTTCTCATCACCCTACTATAATACCAATGCTGCTTTTAAATCCAAAAAAATTATAATCTTAAATAATAAAGTAGATAAAAACTTCATGCTATCATCTAGAGGTAATTTTCAAAACAAAACAATCAAGAAGCATATATTACTATTGAAGGTGAGTTTACTTAGAAATCTATACTGTACCTAGAACCCAGACAAATTTTCTCCACTATCCAGAGAACTTCTGTTAAAAATCAAGCCCAAGCTTCATTCAAGCTGAAACTATTTATCGTCTGATATATCAGCCCAGCAACTTTATCACTCTCTCCTCCTCTCCGTTTCTCTGTCACACAGGCCTCAGTACACCCCCTATCATCGTTAGAAAATTCAGCCTTCCCTACAGGCGTGCTCTGGCCCCATCTGCATCAAGCCTTTGGAGAGGCGTTAATATGTGTACAATACCCTGACCACATGATAGCCACAGAGGCCCCACTGCACAATTTCCTTGTCCAAAACTTTTTTTTTCCCTTTGGAAATGAGTCCCCATGCTCCCCTATAACCACGGAGCCCATTTCCACAAGGCTCATCTTGGCAGTCTCTCACTGCTCCTAGCAGACCCTAAAGCACACAAGTCATCAGGCGGCAAAGCCCCCCTAGCAGCTTCAGAATTACTTAGCACACAATCGGCACCAGTCAGCTGGTGTCAGGATGCCCAGGTTCTCTGGTATGTCTTCCTCTGTTCCTCTGAAGCCTGTTCACTCACAGCTCTAACACAGTTCCCACGGTCCTTCCCGGGCTCCCAGAGTCTCCCCCACATTTACTCTTCCTCCTCAAGAGCATGTCCTAAGGCGCTGTGTTTTTAGGCCCTCGTTACTCCTTTAAGGGAACTGCAGCCATTCTGGCACTCAGGGGAAACTAGGCTGGCCCTCATCTTGGAGGAAAGGGGGCCGGGACCATTTTCTGTGAGATTTCTCTTCATTTCCAACAGGTTTCCCCCAGCCCTTTACACTATATAAATTTCATCCCCCCCTCACAAATTAAATGTAATATTTTAATCTTTAATTTAATAAAACATGGCTTGAGAAATAACTTTCACATATACACACCTATTTTAATTCTTTTATTAAATTTGAATTAAATGTTATCAGTAACCTGACTTAAACATCAATACTTAAGAATATAATTTGAAATATAAAGGCATGATACTTCATGTAATGCTGAATGTGACTATATAACAAAAATCTGGTTTCTAAAATTTTGCATGGAAATTTCAATAGAAAAATACAACAAATTAACTTTTATTATTAAATTTTAATATTTAAACATTAAAATTCAAATAATTACCAAGAACTATTACTTTTCCCCCTAATATTATTTTGAACTTTCATTAGCCATAGATGAAAAGAATCCATTCAGGAACTTTGAGGTGGTAAGAGTCAGCTGATCCCTTACAACACTGCTGTCAGGTCACTTAATTAAAGCAATCTCAGACAAAATTCTGCCACACACAGAGAGAAGTTTGTTAGAAAGAGACATCATTGGTAAAGCTGGTACAAATGAGTGATTAAAACTAATTTTAAACTTGACAAAGTTCCAACTGGACGGTGGGCTCAATGTGCCCACCACTCGGCAACTCGCAGTGACAAGCATTTCTGCAGCCCCGGCTGGATCGTGGCACAGAGAGAACCCACAAGGACAAGAGCAGAGGACTGGCGGGTCCCCATCCTAAGGGTCTAAGTGACACTTGGCAAGCCACCTTTCTTGATGCCTTTAGTTTCATTAACAAGAGCCTATTACTACTATTCATCATGCATATTTTATGTCAATTGATAAAACTGGCCTTGAGCTGGATAGCTGAAGAGCATGTTTGTGATGGTGGCCTCCAGGTGGCCCTTGAGGATGAAAGGTTTGCTGGCTGCTGTGGAAGCGTGATGTTGCGGACCCCTCAGCAGCATGCTAGTTAGTCAGCTACCTAAATTCAAGCTTGAGCTAACTGGCTTTGTGTGTGTGTGTGTATTACTATGTTTATATTGTATTTTAAAATAAATAACAGAAATCAATGCAGATGCTTTTGAACAAAGTTAAAGAATACAAGTAAAATGCAAATAATTAAGGTAATAAAAGAATTAAATGTTCATGAAAAGTGATTGGACATTAACAACAGAGGATATTCAGGTACACAGATTTAACGTATATAAAAGTGCATATGCACTCAAACACACAAACACAAATCTGCTATTTTACTATAAGTGGCAACATAAAATAAGGCTGACAATCAAAGCTTCAAACTAGAAAAATTTCTCAATTCAGAATATGTTTAAAGATAACATATATATATATTTAATTTTAATTTTGGGTTTCAAAGACTGGAATCTCAAAAAATAAAATCCAAGGTAGCCTAAACATATGACCAAACACAACTTCAAACATTGTAAAAATAAAGAACAGCATAAAAACTGCTAACTTTTTGGGTAAGATTTCCTTCATTTTTATAAATGGCTTTAAGTTCCTCTACCACAAGTTTTCAACTGTAAAGCTGAAAAAAATAAGATAAAATCTAACTATAGAAAGGTCAGTTGGGGGTAAATTTTGATGGATCTCTTCTCTCACACAAGCTCTCTGAGCACCATTTCATTGAAGACAGATAAGCCAAACCAGGACTGACTCATACAGAGATAGTACACCTGGAAAATTAATTTACACTGTGAGTGATGAGCTTAGTCATGGATGTTAACATCTCATTTTTAAAGAAAGTCATATACTTATCAACTCCTTTCATAAAGCATCATCAAATAATTTCTTGTATTTCATAGTTCATCATTAAATTGCCCTAAGAAGACTTAACATCATAAAGTAAATGGAATAGAAGAATAAACAGAAAAAAATGTTTATTTAGATAGAAATCAAGCTTTATACAAATAAATCATAATTATTTACACCAGTGGATATTAAAATTGGAATATGGGTTTGTCATTACCTTTAACTGAATTGAAACCATTCTATTATTTTTAATTAAGAAGTAAATAATATTCTGACAATAACAAAAAATATCAATATATCATTCCACTTTTTTTCAGTCAGGCACATCCTGAAGAAAGATTTTTTTCCAAAAGGATAATGTCAGTAGCAAAAGTAGAAATGTAACCCCAGGTTTTACTCATTATACTCTAAGTATAAAAGGGGAGAAATAAATAATTTATGGGTTAGAACTACATTCTCAAGGCATAGGAGTATTGATTTATCTCCACCTCTTTCAGAAATGAAGTACTGAGACCCTGTAAATGTTCATGCCTGCCCTGGGACATTCTTTTGATTTTGGGGGTGGGGAGATTGCACTCAAAATCATTTCCTCTCTGTTCTCCACCTTCCAATTTTTACCTATCCTGATGGAATTCCTATTTCACAGCCAATTACCAAATTTTACAATGCCATGCACCTCCTACTAATTGTCCCCATTTATTCATAATGGTGGGAAGGGTTAATGTTACAAATGTATCTTGCTTTTTGGCATGCTTGCTCACCAGGTGTAAACTGCTTCAGAGATTCTGAGCAACCTGCATTCTTTTCTCCTGTTACTGTTACCTTAGCCTTGATTCTGTCTTTGTTCTTGTGCTGAAGATGTTGCTGATTTTCCTTTTGTATTCTTTGAGTTTGCCGTGTTTTTCTAGATTCATTTGGGAACCTTTGCTTCAACTTTTCTTTCCAGTGGATATATTGTATATATACAATATATATAATATATATTATATATATATATTATATATATATACGTAGAGTTGAAAGTTTTTTTCCATCATTATGGATAGCTGTGTATTTCTTGAATGGAGCATATGCCTTCCTTACTTTGGACACTTGCCTTATTTAGAAGGACTTGATGATCATATAAAATGGCTCCTTTCAGTGTCTGCAAGATCCTCTCCAATTCACTTCTGGGGGGTTCTGTATCTTGTGAGATTATTTCATAGAAGTGAGATATTGTGGATGGAAAATATATGAAAATTTACTTCACAATTATTTTATAAATTTGTCAATAAAATATGAGACATAAGTAAAATTATTTTACATAAATATTTCTTGCATCAGTTTCCTCACCTAAAAAGGGTTATTGGAGAGAATTTTTCTCAAATAGACAATACATTCTGTCTGTGAGTCCACAGTTCTAGTAACCACAGGGCTTCTGTGAAACTACCTAATGATTATTGAAAAGTCTTACCGAAACTGATTTCAGATCTTAGTTTCTCAATTGGAAACTTTGAAATCTTGTGCAAATCTCAATCTCTCTAGGCCTCACCTTTTAAAAATCTAGAACATGGGGGGTCATATCTGTGATACTTGTCCAAAATGGTAGATCATGTAATCACATGTGCAAGCAACTTAAAAATGATATCACATTCAAACGTAGGATTACATTATTTTAATTAGATGGCACCATGTCCCAAGAAAATGTAAAAATGACTATTCTTCCTCACTGCATATTTTTCAATTTTTAGCATTCTATATTGATCCTTAAAATATTGCTTCAGCGCAACTCACTCTGCAGTATGCCCGTGGTCTATGCCACAGACCGTGTACTTTTCTCATTTTCTTGTTTCTTAATAAACTGTTTACTCCTTGCCTATCCTAAAAAAAAAATACTACTTCAAATTGACATGGCATTTCAAATTTTTTAGAGTATACAATATAGTTCACCCCATTTTAACATTAAAATATTGATATGTTAACAAGTGTGTCGTTTTCTCTTTCCATCAAGCCAACCTAATTTTCTCATATAGGGCAAAATATTTTAGAGACAGGACCCTATAACCAGACCGCCTGGAGTAGAATAGCAGCTCCAGCACCCACGAGTAGGAGTAAGAGTCTCAAAATAATTAGCAATTTACATGGGCTTATAAAACAATTAGAGGGTTTCCAAAGGGAATATTGCCGTAATTGGTTGACATTCGGTTTCCTTATTATAAAGGAGGGTCTTACAAAGGGCGGAATGATCCTTGATTGGTTATTGCAGTCCATTTGTCTATTTCTTACAGGTTATCTCTACTAGACCAAAACTAGCTTATTTCCAGTTGTTGCTTAAACTTCAACTCTTGCAGGCTATGTTCTGTTTTCTCAGAAAGCCCCAAAGTTCCTGTCACTTCTCAGAAAAGAATCCGCTCCCAGCAGGCAGCTAATTTATTTTATCTAACATAGGGCAGCATAACAAATTACCACAACCTTAGTGACTTAAAAACACCACCACCACCCGTTCATTAGCTCCCAGGTGTGTAGCCCAGAAGCCCTGGCAGGCTCCGCTGGGTTCAATACTCAGGGTTTTACAGTCAAGGTGTCAGCCAGCTGGGCTCTCACCTGGAGGGGACTTACAAGCTCATTGCTGTGCTGTCATTACTCAGTTGCTTTAGGCTGTAGGGCTGAGGTTTCTGCCTCCTTATTGGTTGTCAGCACCCCACAGCCACTTGCATTCATCATCACTGGCCCCTCCATCTCCAGCCAGCCCCAGTATGTAAAATCTCTGTCTCGTTTCAAATCTCTCTGAGTCTCTTCTGCCCTCCTTGTTGCCATCATCTGGAGAAAACTCTCTGTTTTTAAGAGCACATGCAATTATACTGGGTCCACCCAAATAATCTTAAGGTCAAATAACCGTATAAACAGCATAACAATCCCAACAATGATTCGCCCATATGAATCTTGGGGGAGTACTTTTCTGAATTCTTTCTACTGCAGCTATATTGCCTATAAACTGGTTGAGTTAATCTGGAGTAAATCTAGTTAAATCAGATTCAGGTTTGTTTTATTTTAGTTTGGCAAAAAATTTACATTGCATCACTTTGGGAGGGACACTATATTTGGATGTTTTCTTTTGGTTATGTTAAAATTGATCAGTGGTTCAGACATTCTTAGCTTGATGCATTATAAATTTCCTGCAAGTCTTTCACATAGAATTTAGCAGATATTTTGATAATTGCCTAGGTACATATTTCAACAGCAGTTGTAAAATGGCAATACTCTATTATTTTATCTGCCCTTATTAGATAAAATATCCTATAAAGAAGATATTATCCTAATTAAACAATGGAATGTGTCAAAATATGGTTGCTAGAGGAAAGCTATGATACTTTTTTGATTCTTCCCTTTTATTATCTAGTTTTCAGAATAATGAATTGGTATCATAGCAATCTCCAAATGAGATGAGACATTACTTTAAGCATTGTTATAATAAAGCAACAGATTTTTGACATTTTTAATGTGTTTCAATGCTTTGTAGTCTTTATTCTGTTTTTATTACTCATTTATGATGATCAGATTGTACCATTTTTGTCAGTGAGAGATCCTTCAGTTTGGAGCCTGTGTTCTTTTGCGCAGCTCTAAAAAATTTTATAGCTTCCTTGCTTTCTGGTTCTATATACATCCAAGACTCATCTTGTACATTTCCTACCTAAGAGCTGGAATCAACTATTTCTCTTAAGGTACAAACAACTTTTAATGAGAAATGATATATTGATACTATAACCTTAATACTCATTGATAGTATTTATTCTAGGCATTTTAAAAGGATTGTGCTAAGAAATAAAATACATCCTTAGGTTTTAAAGGTAAAATATATAATATGAATATGTTAAAAAGAAAATACATATTTTAAAGAACAAACTTACGTCATGAATTTATACTATTTTGAAGTATGCAGAAATTATTGTAGTTGTTTTGAGTATTCTTTGGGATTTTCCATGTAACAATGATGTCACTTGGAAATAGACAAAACGCTGCTTGTATCCTGCTAGTCTTTATGATCTTCATTTCTTTTTCTTACCTCTTTGCAATGGCTAGCAAGTCTATTAAAATGTTCAATATAGCAATAAGACCCCACTCTCCTGCTCCTCAAGACGAGGGCCCAGGGCTGCTGAGCTTTCGCTAAACCCCTCCCCCACCCACAGAAAAACTAGCTGCTTGGCCCCAAAGAGAACGATTCAATTGGCAAGATGTGGAAGGTGCCAGTTTTGCTCTTCATTATGGGAAGCACATTGCTCTGCATCCTGGCAGAAGGAGCCAGCACGGTCCAACCTGAGGATGTCATGACGACCCCAGTGTAGACTATGGCAAGGTGACCCCAGGTGTGGAAGATGGCAAATGACCCCAAGTGTGGAGGATGGCATAGTAACTCCAGGTGCAAGTGAAAGGCCCAATAAGTCTGCTGGTTCACAACTCCAGGGTCAACAAGTGCAAAGAGTATGACAATCATTTGCGATGAGCATTTGGTCAACTCTAGAAAGCACAGTCTGTGCCCAAGAAGAAAGTCAGAAGACTACAGCCCAAAATGCAACAACTGATCACTCTGAGAAAGTGGATGGAGAGGTACCATCAAGAGTTAAGAATGATGATTTGGCAATAGTAACCCTAGTTGGAATCATAGTTGGGGTCTTACTACCCATTGGCTTCAACGGTAAGATCATTACTGTGGCTATGTGAAAAAAGTCAGGAAGATACTTGCCCTAAAGAGCTTAAGAGTTGTGCCCTTTTGCCGATATGTTTTTAAAAAAAGAGTTTCCAATTTCAACCCATCCCTGAGCCTGTGTGAGAATAAGACCTATGGAATTGCTGCCTACCCCTGCTCTAAATCCATGGTGATACCGCTACTTGCCAAAGTAATGGAAGGAAAGAGAATTCACAAGACTTGCTTCTATAAGCATTTGCCTTTTGAAATCTTTGCACATTTAGAGAGGACTTAAAGGACAGAATGCATAGAAAATGGAGCAAAATTATGTAAAGTGATTTGTAACTAAGAGACAGACCATGTAATTCACCCATGTTAGAAACTGTAATCATGTCTTTGTTCTGAATTTACTGTGTTATTGATAAAATGAAAAGGTATCTGGAAATACGTATACCTATGGCACAAGCATTCTGCAATTTCTTACCTTTTGAAATGTACACATTCCAGTCTAGTTTGTGTCCTTTTTTTTTAAAGTCCTGTGAGTAATCAAGCAGAACTTGGGTAATATGTCATGAGCAGCTGCCTTTGGCTGGTCCAGACAAATCCTTTCAAAGGCATCCATTTTAATTCATAAGCAGGAAGTGTCTATCCTTTGGTGAAGGCATTTTTGTTTCTCACAAGGTCACCAGACAGCTTTAGGCCTGCTTTACCAGCACGTTCAGCAATAACCTGACTCAAGGATCTGCTCCTGGCTGCCTCAGACGATGGGGGCCAGTGCTAAGGGAATGGACTTCTCGCTTCCCTGTGACAAAAAGCCTCAGATTATGGCCATTTTTCTGGAATGTGGAGATCTTGGCCTTTGATGGTAAGAAGGCTGCTGGATGCCCAGTTATGTCAGAGGCTCAAGTGTTAATAGAACCTGTCTGTCTTATAACACTTATTTTCTCGCTCAGAGGAAAGATAGGGGAAGGGGAAAAATAAGTTTGTACCATATTGATTTTAAGGAAGCAGCTAGATTTAAAGATTTGGTTTAAAAGAAAATATTCCCCCATCTTCATGACATACCACATATTTCTGTGGAGTCATATAGAAGTTTTAAATAAATAAGCTCCAATTTAGCATCATCCAGCTCAGCCCACGTCTTCCTGAAGATCCACTGAATTCTTCCTGCTCATGCTGAGCAGATGCTCTTTTGTGATTGTGCTCGTGCAAGCCTGACGTCCTGTAAACCCGTAAGAGTTCATAAACAGGAAAAGTAAACCACCAGTCAGAAGCACAGCCTGTTCCGATGTTTTTCCCAGTAAATGTGTGGATGTTGTTTTAAACAGAGTACCCTCGTGTTATCCAAATCCTGCCGCTCCACAAGCCCAGGGTCTGTGTTTGAAAATCAGCTGATTGAGAGCAGGGAGTGTAGAAGAGTTTAAAGCGTCTTCAGTTTCATCTTTCAAATTCCCAAACAGGAGATAGAAATAGTACCCATTTCTTCTCTCCTATCCTTTCCTTTTTTCCCCCCTCACTGTGAAAAATAATAATCCACCCCAAGTCCCACACTGGAGCCAATGCCTGTGCACAGGGCTGTGGGTCTCTTGCTCATGATTGTGTTGGTGCTCAGTGCAGTGCAGACATGTTTTCAATAAAACAGATAATTGTGTGAAAAAAAAGTTCAGTATATGTTGTGGGGGTGAGCAGCAATGCCTTATTCCCTCATTTAGGTTGAAAGTGAGCACTGTTTATTAATTAAGTAGGAATGACAGCCATAGTTTTTGTGTTGTTTCTATTTTTGTTTTAATATTAATGCCTCTTATCAGGTGGGGAAGGTCCCTCACTTCTAGTTTGATGACAGTTATCATTGGAAATGGGTTCTAAACTATGTTAAATGTTTTGTTTTTTTTAATATTTCATCCATTTAAACTATCATATGTCTTTTTTTCCCCTTTACTCTGTCCCTACAGGAAATTACATTGATGTTTGAGGGTTAAATCCAGCTTGCCTTTCTAGAATAAACTCTGCTTGGTCAAGATGCATTACAAATTTTATATATCACAGTACTTAACTTGCTATTATTTGTTAATTTTTTTGCATCTAAATCCATGAGAAATTTCTACCTGTAAATTTCTTGTTTTGGTAGGCTTTTGTCTTTCTGGCTTCATAAAATGATTCAGTAAATGTTACCTCCTTTGTAATATCTGAAATATTTTCATTAAATTGCTTATACTTCTGAACAAAAATATCACTCTTAAAGTGGTTAAACCAATGCTGAAATATATTTCCTAAAAATACGTTAAACAGTTATTTTCCTTAAAGAGGAATATATGTCTGTAGGATTTCCAATAGGAACTGCTTTACTATACAGTAAAACTGTAGCTCAAAACAGGAACTAAGTTTCTCAGATGCCAGGGTTTTTCAGATTTATACAGAAGTGCTCACTGCACATCAGTTGCATCCAGACATCCAGTGAATTCCACCTCCAATGACAATGACTAATAGAAGAAAAGAAGTATCCATTCCTTCAGTTATTTCATGGCAGCATTAAGTTAATCCTCTACATTACAGTGGCAGTGAATGATTTATTAGCATGTTCTGTCACTGGAATGATGTGCAGTTGCATAGATGATAGGCTGGTTAAAACGACTGACGATGTCATGTCCCTGTAAGGCTATGATGTTGGTGACTTGAGGGAATACATTATTAAGGATATATTGTGCTGATTACTTGATTCTGTAATATATCATTAATCTGGTGTCACTTCTAAGACGCATAAGTGTAATTTATAACCCTCGAAGTGAAAGGTAATAGCAAGACTTTCCATCTAAGTAATCTTTTGAAGTGCTCCTTTTTGAAAAATTTATTCTAAGTACTTATGAGAAGGTTTGGTGAGTTTTAAGATTATTTAAAAATCAAGGTGACATATAGAAGTCAAAATAAGACAGGTACAATGGAAAGACTTGGAAGAATCACTGTTAATTTTCATTGTGAGGAGATCCAAGGAACATTCCTGCCCAAAATTGCTGTTTAACCTGTTTCATTTATGGCATGTGGCAAGTGCCCTAATTTCAAATGCATTTTTTTTTAATAGCTTTTTTTTTTTTTAGATTTATTTATTTATTTATTTATCCCCCCGCTTGCTGCTTGTGTTTGCTGTGTCCATTCGCTGTGTGTCTTTTCTGTGTCTGCTTATCTCCCCCTTGCTGTGAGGTCTTGCTGCATCAGCCCACCGTGCCACGCGGGCCGGCCTGCCCTCACAAGGAGGCCCCGGGAAGCGAACCCGGGGCCTCCCATATGGTAAACAGGAGATCTATCGATTGAGCCACACCCGCTTCCCTCAAATACATTTTGACATGTTTTAACTTCTATTTTGAATTTGTTACTTAATAAGATTGTTGAGGAAGAAATTACATGGTTTTTTAATAAACAGTAAAGAGACTACAATATAATATAATAAATAGGAAGGCAAGGTGGTGTGTCCATTGAGCATCTCAAAGGAGTCCCTGGAAAAACATGTAAAATAGAGGAAATAAGTAAACACATGCATCACCTTAACATCAAAAATTTGCCAGAATCTTAAGGAAAATGGTCACATACTAGGCCAGTGGAGCTATCTTGAGAATCACAATAGCTATACAGCAAAGGTTTTAATGCTGAAACGGAAAAGTTTTCTTCCTTCCTGACCCCACTTCCTGATCAGGACTCTGCTCTCCATCTACCAGACAGATGGGGAGATTCTCTACAGCTGTGGTTACCGATGCTTGAAGCAACCAGACAAGGATGATTCCTACCTCTTACCTAGAAATGCTTCCTCATCAATATTTAATCAGACATTGCAGTTCTCAAAAAGGTACAAGGTAGGAACTGGTAGTGATTGTAAATATCGATGTAAATATGTGTATACTGTATTATTAAAGAGCATTTGAGTGTGCTGTAGAAAATAAGGGAAAACTATAAATAAGGAAGATAGATAACATTAAGTATAGATGCAAGTAGCTTGGAAGACGAGTTAAACCAAGATAAAGTATGTAGGGCATATGTGTGCTGAATATAGATAGCAATAACAGGAGGTGCAAGTAGACACTAAATATTCATGAGGCACATGAAGCACATGAGCCACCAGGTATCCATGTGTTTTAAATCAACTAACTGTTGGTGGCACCTATTTTGCAGGTTCTATGTGTCCTGTGCCTGAGACTTACAGATAAAATCCTTGGCTATTCACCAGGTTATGGGCTACTTCTAACTAGGATCAGGAGCAAGTAGGAGTTTGCTCCAGGCACCTTCTGTCAGCTGAGCTCGCTTGCTCATCTTCTACTCATAACCATACTGTCAGGAGGAAGGCTGATGCTGATGCTAGGAGGAGAGAGAGCAAGAGTGAGTGTGAGAGCAAAAGAGCTAGAGAGAGAGAGAGAGAGAGCACATGCGAAGTAGTGTAAGATTCAGCGTATGTGTTCCTTCCATCCCCTTGCACTCTGTTTTAAATATGTTCACTTACCCTATCTCTTTCCCCTTGATTCTCACTATGTGCTTTATTTTTTTTTCATATAATAAACTTTATTTTTAAAGAGGCTTTAAATTATAGAAAAGTTACATCAAAAGTATATTCCCATATACCCCACATCATCCATCTCTCACATCTTCTCTTATTAACATCTTACAATAGTGTGGTACATTTGTTACAATTGATGAACAAATATTGAAGCTTTGCTACCAACCAAGGTCTATAATTTACATTGCGATTTACACTTAATTTTTAACTGCCCTATGTTCCACCTATAATTCCCTCTCCCTCCCCTCAGAACCTCTGGTAACCACTACTTTTATATCAATGTTACATGATCTTCCATTACTACAATATTAATAAGTTTACTTTGTCCATGGTTGCATTCCCCCTTTATGTTTTTTCATTAGTCAACCTTGAGGATTTGGGGATGGTGATGCCACTCTGCTTCAGATTGAGGGGGGGTTAGATCTTATGGGGCAGATGGAAGGAGCTGTTTTGCTTTCAGTTGTAGATATCCTTTGCTTTTGGGGATGGGGATTGTCCATCATCATCATTTTGTTAGTTTGGGCAAGTCCAAAGAACTGGAAAGTAGTTGTTGGTGGCAACTCTGCTGAGATTTAGGGCTCAACCACCATATGAACAGACAGAATATTTAAGTCTCTGGGACATACATTTAATGGGTATAGTGCTAATTATAGATTCAAATAAAAGGGGTAGAAGAATCATGTGTAGGGAAATTATAAATGAGCCTAACTCTTATACAGTGGAGAAATAGGTTACCATATATTCCAAGGTAGGGCCCACCGACAGGGTGCTGACTTCATGGGGCTGTGTGCTTTGTCTATGGTGTCCAGATGTCTCTAGCGCCCTTGGAAGCACCCCTGTTTGAAGCTTTGCTTATTGTGGCAGTTAGTGAGATCTGCTTGAGATGTGCATAAGCGTAACCTGTGGAATAACCTCCAGACTCACTTTGAAATCTCTTAACCATAAAAATTATTTTGTATTTAATGTTCCCCTTTTAGTCAAGGTCTTTTTCCAAATCCATTGCTGGTTGGCTCTTGGTATTAATCCTTCGGTGCCAGGGAGGTTCATCCCCAGGAGTCATGCCCCATGCTGGGGGGGTGGTAGTGAGTTTATTTGCTTGAGTTTGGCTTAGAGAGAGGCCACATTTGAGTAACAAGGAGGTTTTCAGGAGGTAACTCTTAGGCAATAGTTATTATTAGGCTAAGTTTCAATTTTTCAAGAATAAGGTCCACAGTTACATGCATTAATATTGAGGGCTTGGCATATTGGTCTGTTTTCTTTAATTAGGCACTCCCTATGTATACAAGAGATTATTGTTTCTCTATTTGAGAATGTAGCAGGACTCCCCAGGATGGGAGTTTAATATTTGTTGTTTATTGTGTGAGTCTCCACCCACTGAGATAACACCCTATGACCACATGAACACATTCATATTCCATAGAAGCATGCCCCAGATGCACCCTTCCCCACATATTCACCCACCACTGACACCCTCCATCAGTGACCCTTCCCTGCCACAGTTGCTGAAAGAGCACTCCCATAATTGTATTCTTAAACACATCCTTCAACCCCTCCAGAGTTCACCTGTTCCTTCCTCCAGCCATTCCCTGAGCTCCATGGATAGCCCAATCTACCCCCACAAACCCGCTCATACTCACACTCCAGCATCATCAACCCCACTCACATCCCTGTACCACAATAACCCTCTTTAAATTGATTCAAAAATTCCTGTGACTTAAGCACCTTAATTTGGACTATAAGATGTTCATTCTGTGACTCCCTGGAAGAGCTTGCCTAGCAGTGTACTTGGAAGCTACCACTGTATGAAAGTAATTTACAACCATGATAGTTGGTAGTGTTTGTATTTCCCCTGCCTCACCACCCTCCCATAAAAACATGTTTAATGTCAAAAGATACAAGGTTATTACTAATAGATATTCTTACCAGATATATGTTTTTTCTTCTCTATGTATGTTAACAGCTGAAAGTATTAGCAAATGTAAATAGCATGTAAAATATGCAAATATGATTAGGAATCCCACTCATTAATCTTTCTAATCCTCGGTTATAAATCTCACAAAATTGTCTACTACTTTCAAGTGATAAGTTAAAAGGACCAATAATAAGCTGTGAACTTTCCCATTTAGTAAGTAGATGCTTTGGATGGGGTCTTTTCCCTTCCAGAATGAGAAAAATTAAGAAAACAAAAGAATAAGAAAACTGTTTTAAAATATGGCATAAGAATGGAAATTTAACATCAGTCTGGAGGTTCAGAGTAGGATCATACCTATGATAGGTTTAAAACAGGAATCATAAGGAAAGTTCAGAAAACTATGACCATGGCTAACAAGACATGAGAAAATATGACTTTTCAAAATCAGAAACAAAAAAACATTAGAAAAGAATACCAGGAAATATAAGAAGTATAGGAAACCATAAGAATAGAAGAGTAGGCGGATGGGCGGCATGGGAGAAAAGGATTACAAAGGTCCACATGGAAACTTTTGGGGGTGATGGATACATTCACTTTTTTATTGTGGTGGTGGATTCACAAATATATACCTATTTCAAACTGGTACAGCATAAATATATGCAGTTTATTGTATCTTCATTATGCTGCAACAAAGCTGATGAAAATTAGTATTGATCCATACCTTTTCCATATCCCCCTTCCAGGAAAAGTGGAAAATACTTTCACTTTGCAAGGTTTTACTTGCTGACAGAAATTTCCTCTATCGCTCTGCTTCAGAGTTACAGTTGGGTGAATTTATACTTTTCTAGCTGTCTAGTTTTGGATGTTCCACTTTCAGATCTACAATCATCTGCGTACCAGACAAAATCACCTTCTTCTAGAGTCACTGTGATCTTCCTATGATGTTACAGATATGGGTTGAGGGATAGGATTCAATACAATAGGAATAGTTTCCCTGAGACCCTAAACTCCTTGCTTGTGCCACTTATTTGCTTCTTCAGCACTTGCTTAAGCCTAACCTACTTTATACTACTATTACACATGTCCACGTTAGTTTTATGATTGAGAGCTCGGGTGGCACAGTACCTGAGTGGCCCATGGTCAAGCATACAGGTTCTACAAGGGCCCAGTAGCTAGTCAGAAGCTGTTTTTCAATAGGAGAATAGTTATATGACAGATGATGGCAAGTGTGCAGGAATGAATTAGCATAGCAGATCTGATCTTTAGAAGGACATGCTTTCAGGGTTCACCCTTGGCTGGTGCCTGGGCACTGGGCTTTTGAAATGTCCCCTAAGTGATAAGGTTGTGCTGGCTATACCAGCCTGCCTAGAGTGTTTCTTGAAAACAATGTGAGCACTTGCTTTCCTTCTGGGAGTCTGGAATTATGGTTTTCAGAGGGTGTTTACATGGCCTGTCCTCATCAAAAGTCTTAGCCATTGAGTCTC
Organism: Cabassous unicinctus; assembly: GCA_029593785.1. NCBI lineage: Eukaryota > Metazoa > Chordata > Mammalia > Cingulata > Chlamyphoridae > Cabassous > Cabassous unicinctus. Next base: position 23,653 of record JAQZBX010012760.1, on the reverse strand, counting down.
ATACAGGCTTCCCTGGGCAGAAACACTGCACATGTGTACTGATGGATTCTCCTGCTCAAGAAAGGAGCACACTCTGTGTGATCCCTACCAATGGGAGGGAGAGAATATAGGAAGCCTGTGCACAGGCTTCTCCATTCTCTACGTGGTATGTCTTGTTCTGCTTACAGATCTGGCTGCATGTCCTTACTATGTGGCTATAATAAATCTTAGCTCAGAGTACAACTATATGCTGAGTACTGTGAATCCTTCAAGCAAAGTGCAGGTGGTCTTGGGAAACCTGACCCAGAAACTCAACAGAGAAGAGTCACCTGTGGAAACTGCCTCATCCTCCATGTGGAATCACCATCTGTGGCAGACACTTCATTCCTTCAATCACCATGTTCTCTGAAGGGTCACATGGCCCAAATGGCAGATCTGCTTGCAGTGCAGCCTGGGAGATTGCAGAGCCTTCTCTTGTACTGAACCTCCAAAAAATTGATAGCCTTGTGGAGTTACCTAGAAAGGAATTGCAAAAAAGCACCCAAATATGGTGTGTAAAATATGTAGTTCTCAGAAGACCACCAAAAAATTGCTTCCATCTTCAGCAATCTTTACAAGAGTTCCCAAAATCTGTCTTAGTCTGCAGCATCAAAGGGGGTGATTCCCAAGGGTTCACCAAGAAGCCACTGGGAATCTGATGAGATGGCATGAGAATCTGGCAGCAACAGCCACCACAGAGCAATGTCCTCTCTTTTATCAATACCTTCCAAGTCTCACATGGCTCCTTGCATTGACAATTTATAAGCTGGAACGTAGAGGAAAGCAATTTTGTGAAATAAAGTCCCCAATTTAGTCGATGAAATGCAGAGGAGAATTTAGAAGGATGGTGGGAACTACGCCAAGTTGGCAATGGATATTCCAAAGCAGAAGAAATGAAGCCATATTCAAATATTCAATTTTTATTTGTTTTAGATGTGTTTCGTATTCTTCTTTCTTGTAACCATGTTAATTAGGCATCTTAAAGGCTCACATTTCAAGTGTGATTAAAATTTACAAATCCAAAAGATTATTAAAAGCTAAAAACATAATAGCGTATTTTTCTTTCACTCGTAACAGTAAAAAGCCAGGACAATTTCAGCTATAGTTAAGAAATATGTGGACATTTTCTCCACGTATTTGTATGCAGCATGTTGATATTATCAGATTAGGAATACAGAAGGCTCCTCCATAAATTGAAAGAGTTACTGAATTAGGTAGCTTGGGACCAGTGCTAAAACAGAGAAGCTTTCAACATTCAGGTCCAACGATATGCATATAAAAGAAAAAGAAATATTTCAACTGAAGCTTAGAAAGGAAGAAGATATGTCTGCCTAGGGAGACAGAAAAATGTAAGACTTCTATAATTGGTCTGTTATTTATTGCATAATACTGCTTTAGCTATTATTCTAAAAAGAAATATTTTTCTACAGAGATTGAAAGTAAGAGGTTGTGATTTTTCAAGCTTTCTCCTCAAACAGATGAACAGAACTATAATCCTGTTGCGGTTAGCATATATTGAGCTCAACATCATTTTCTGAGAACATTCTCCTTGTTGAATATGGGGGGATATGAGTTCAGTGGAAAAAGATTACAAGTGGCAAAGCTACTGGAATTTAAACACACTATCACTCATTCAGCCCAAGGCTGTTCTTTAATAAAAAGCAAAGTAAGGAAGTAAAAGAAATTACCAAAATTACTTCAGCTAGGACACTTAGTTGTAGGCTACATATTAATTATATAAACAATCAGCTTAAAAGCAGTTATTATTCAGGTTCATAAACAACATGAAACTTTACTTTTGAATGAATCATATAGATTATGAATCAGCTGCTGCAATATTTTATGTGAGAGGAAAGATAGAGCAAAATTCTAGATGTGTCAGGGAAGATATCAAAATATTTCCTTCATTATTATGAAAGGCAAATACATTCTTCTCAATATTTTTAATAAATCTGTAGATTAAAATCAATCTAAAAGAATAGTGATTTTTTTCATTATCATATTTTATTTTAGTATGTTTAGTATATTTTATTCTAGATGATTAGTTTTAATGCTTAGTGGTTCAGTAGAAAAAGACAATTGCAAATCAAAAGTTTTGTTATTTTCAAGAACTCTTAAAGCACCATCAGGGCCTGACTAGTTTCAACTATTTGATAAATTTCTTCCATGTATTACACAATGCTAATTTATAAGTAGACTCTCAATGTATAATTTCTGTATGTGTTCTTCTACATATTTTGCCTATTTTTTCCATATAACCTTGGTTTATGTAAAAAAAAAAAACTGCTATTAGATCATTTCTTTTAATTAAGGATTCTCTTTCCCTTTATATCCTGCCTCACATTACCTAAGAATGATGAAAGTAGTGAGCAAAGAGAAAGAACTCTATCTGTAGCTATGTGGATATCTAAATGAGGAACCTAATCCATACCATGTCATATAAATCAAGTCAAGGACATATAGAGATAAAATTTAAAAGTTTTTGAATTTGAAAGAAATATTCAAATTTGATAGCTGTTTAGTTGAAACAAGTATTTTCTTTGAAAATATATAATTAAACTGCATTAAGAAATCAAATTAATTTATTGCCTGTTTTGCTTTCATATAAATACCTACTCTTGATCCCTAAGAAGTTGTTTCGCATGGAAATTATTGACAGTAAGGATACCACAATAGGATATGTAAATCCAGGTCCCCTGTTTTGCAAAGTCTTCAACCTTGAATTGCTTTTTTGCTTTCTTATTGCTTTTTTGATTCCTCGGGAATCCAAATACATAAAGTTTACCCAAAATGTCCATCAGCACTTACAAATCCACAGCCTTGGCTGGGCTTCTCTGGCTGTCAAAACCCAGAGAAGGGGGATCATGTAGTCATCATCTCTGGATCTCATTTCAACACATCAGACCCGAAGGAATCTCCCACAACATGGAGTCCATTTAGAGTCAAAGTGTGGGAGCCAGGAGCAACAGATGGCTTATCGGATTTGTGAGAGCCAATCAGAAACAGTGTGTGGAAGTCAATAATAAAGCAGTCAGAGCAAACAGCAGTATGGCCAAGAGAAATGGATTCTTTCATGAGTGAGACAGTGACCCCCAAGCTTTCAACGCGAAGATGTTTAGCGAGCTTCCCAGTAAGAAAAATAGGCTGGAAAACACTGATAACCCGCTGCTATTTATAACAGCTTTCTTGCTCAATTGTTCACCCGAGGATATACTGAGCTTCTTATATTGTCAGACATGATAAGTAATGCAATATATGAGAAAAAGTGTGTATATCCTCAAAAATCCCATTGCCTACGACTATGTGGTTTAACAGATTAAGAAACTGGTGTTCTGAGAGTTAACCAAATTTCTGAAGAAAGTGACTAAAGAATTTAGTTACTATATGGCATTTTTTAAAAGTGGCTAGAGATTCAGCATTTCTTTTAACCAATGGGCACTAAAACACTGTCATAAGAGACCCCGAAGAGCTTTCCATTCTGTAGTTATAGCACATACACAACACACACACACACACACACACACACTCACACATGCAATTAGCAATAAAACTCAGCTCAACCAAATAAGTTTTTCAAGCATCATGAAAATCCTCTGGATTCTGATACTCACCTGTCTTTATAGATGACAATTCTTGAAGTATATCAGACTGCCTGGGGGGAAAAAAACAGTCAGAATTAGGAAAAGAAGGGAAAGAGAAAAGGAAGGAGGAAGGAATGAAGGAATGAAGGACGGAAAAAAGGGAGGGAGGGAGTTAGGGAAGGAGGAAGGGAGGGAGGGAGGGAGGAGGGGAGAGAAAGAACAAAAACACGCAAGCCTTTCCTGTTTGGGGAAAACTAACAAAATAAAAATGATATAAATAATAAAAATATAATATGATCCTATAAAATAAAAAGGGGTTGTGTTACAGGGGAAAACTGACATATAGCACATAGTAAAAACAGGATGCTTCTGAAACATGGGAAAATACACAGTGACTAGTGCCAAATATGCATCTTACTGAACTACCATTAATCATCTCTGTCATCCTCTTCTGCATCAATATTAGAAATTAAAACAACTCTCTGCAACAGCAATTTCCTACTGGACACCTGCCCACAGTGAGGCACAACTACAAAATGCTGAGCTTCGACTCATACATCTACCCTGTTTTCCTGGATCCACCCTCTTCTGAACCTTCTTACTAAATTATTCAAATCAGGTGTAATACTCACATAGCTATCTTCTTTTCCAAACAGTTCAAAAATTGGTCCAATATCCCAACACAAACCATATCCCTGGGTTCGAAAAATTTCAGTGTACGACCTTTGATAGTTTCTAAAATTTCTCTTCAAAAGTGTTGAAAAGAAGCAATGTTTCAAACTGGGGTTTATGTTTGTGAAGATGTTTTTGGAACAGGGTTTCTTTAGGGAGCTTGAAGAGTTCTTCAGGCTAGGAAGAAATACTTTCCTTCCACCCGCCTGGAGGATTGTAGAAGTCAGGGGAGGAACATTTTCTATTTTCTCCTTGATATGCCTTACCAAACGTTGTTCAGTTTATCATCTTTTTTAAAAAAATGTATTTAGACCTTATTTAATGTGTTGTAAAATTTTCATATTGTTTTTCAAAAGTGCTGGCAAATAGATGACTGCAATACTTCTAGATACCTTATAGTTATTATTATCACTTTTTACCTTGCCATTGATATTGATATATCTTTATTTAAATTGTTTTTTTTTTCCTAAAAGAAATGTAATTTATATTGTATATTGTAAGTATATCCAGCCATCTTGTAAAACTTCTCTTTTAGTTCTGAAATAAAAAAAGTCTATTGATTTGTTAGGGTTTTTAAATGTTGTGTTTGTGACTAAACGCAGTTTTGCTTTTTTTCTTTCTAAAAAATCTCTTAAATAATTTTCTTGTATTACTGCATAAACTAGAAATTTTAGTAAAATGTGACATAGAATTAGTGGTGGGGGACATCTCTCTTTGTTTGCCAGTACTGCTATGACCATTACCAACAATAAGTTTGCTTAACAACAGGAATTTATTGGCTCATGCGTTGGGAGGCTTGAAGACCAAAATCAAGGGGTCAGCAAGGCCATACTTTCTCCCCAGAGGATGCAGCACTCTGATGGTTTGCTGCAGTCCTTGGGGTGCTTGGTTTGCATCTCTGCCTCCAACCACATGGCGATGTCCTTGGTCTCCTCCAATGGCGTTTTCCAAGTTCTGATTTCCATGTCTTCTGGCTTCTTCCAGGTTCTGATTTCTACTGTGACTTTCTCTTTATAGGGCCTCTAGTAATATGGTTTAGAGCCCACCTTGATTCAGTTTGGCCACACCTATATAGGATCTTGTTAGATCCTATTCACAAATAATCCCACATCTTAAGTGATAATACATCTTCAAAGGGCCCTAGTTACAAATGGGTTCACACTCACAGGAAGGTAAATTAACAGTAAGAACTTGCCTTTTGTGGGGGTACATAATTTAATCTACCACAATATCATTTCCCTCGTTTGTTTTTAATATAATTGCTTCTAGCATTTCACGATTAAGAATGAAGATTTCTGTAAGCCTTGGTAAATCCACTTCTATTTCTATTTTGCTAAGAGTTTTGACAAGAATGGGAACTCTACTGAACTATTGAGTTGATTATATACTTTGGTTCATTTAATTTATTACTTGTGATTAATGATGTTTATTGTTCTTCTAATGTTAAACCATTTTTGTATTCTCCAGATAAACACAGCTTAGTCAAATTATACTTTTTTATTTATACAGTGCCAAATTCCTTTTGCTAATATTTTATTTAGGGTTTTTACATCTGTATTTTTAGAGAAGAATGCCTGAAATATTATAATACTTTTCTGAGTTTAGTGTCAAGGTATCAGTACCCTAAAATAATGGATTGGGAAGTATTTCCTCCTCAATTTTCTGGAAGATTATAGTAGCATTCACCTGTGTAAACATCTAAGCCTGGTATCCTAGGAAGATTTTTTTCTGTTGTTGAGATGATTCAGTTTTTATTGCTTGCCCTGAAATTATTCAGGTTTTCTTTTCCCCTTCAGTCAGTTGTTAGGTTAATTTTTTCAAAGAAATGTGTGTTGGCCTAACTTCCTACTGTTTTGACATATAGTTATTCAATGTATTATCATCATTTAAAACCTGGTATATGCCATTATGTCCCCTTTTCCTTTTTTAATATATGTGTGTATTTATATTTGATCAACTGTTTCAGAGTACCAAGTTGGGCACTGTTAATACTCTATATCTCATTTTATAAAATTTGTTATTGTTTTCTAATTCCTTAAGATTTATGTTTAATTAATTTTTACCCTTTTTATTTTTTTATAAACATCTTAGGCTATAAATTATCTATATCCCATGTTGTAGATGTAGTATATTTATTAATGTTTAATTTCTAAATATATTTTAAATTCCCATTTTTTAACTCACGATTGATTTACAATTATGTTTTGAAATGTTCCAATACATCATTTATTGTTTATCTTGTTCCTAATTGTTTTTAAGATTTGTTTTATTTATTTATTCCTCCCCCCCCCACCCCCATTGTTTGTGCTCGCTGTCTGCTCTCTGTGTCTGCTCATCTTTTTTTCAGGAGGCACTGGGAACCGAACCTGGGACTTCCCATGTGGTAGGCGGGCACCACATCCCGCCTGTGGATGCTTGAGCCACATCCGCTTCCCTCCTAATAATTTTTAGTATTAAATTCAGAGATGTTAATGCTGTGTGACAACTCCTTGTAAATATTTTTTTACATACCTGAGAAAATGTGATTTGAGGGTTCAATGTTATATATGCAAGATCTACACAGATGTAAATCAAGCTTACTAATTGTTCAAATGTAAATATTTTTCTTTTTGTCTATCAAAATGTAAGTGAATATTTTGAAATATCTCATAGCATCGATAGATTTAGCCATTGTACCCTGAAGCTCTTCAAACCTTAATTTAGACATTTTAAGTTTCAAATTATTAAAATCTTCTCTGTGAAGTTTAGATTTCATCATTAGACATTTACCTTCCCTCTCTACCACAAATAATATCCTCTTTCCTAAAATCATTTATGTCTAATATTAATATAAATGCCTCCAAAATCTTCTAAAACTAGCTTTTCTTTTATTTTCAAACTCTATTTGCTTATGTTTGAGGTGTGTCTTTTGTAAACAGCACATCCTGGGCTCTGCTTTTTAACCAATCTGATTTACCCAGCCATTTAATTTACAGTGATTAGGAATTTTTCTACCACCTTTTAATTGCAGCCTATTTTTCTGCTTTTTCTTGATGCCTTTGTTCTTTCTTCATTCCATATCTTAAAATTGAAGTGATTCTTTGCTTTTCCTTCTGTTTCTTTGCTTTTTTTATTCCATTTTTTTTCCCTGTACAAATTTAGATTTCAATTCTCTGTCTCTATTCCATTGTTGGCTACTTTTATATTGTTGACGTGTGTACTTAACTGGCCAATGCCTAGATATCACATCCACCTAGGACCCTCCCCTAGAAGAAGATAAGAAAGCGAGAACATTAGCTCATTTTACCCCTTTCTGACATCCATGGTATTGTCCTCATCTGGTTCTGATTTTTGTTTTAATTTCTCCAAATCAAACACTTCTGATGGTGGTGGTGTTATATAAACACCGTGCTTTTGCACACCACCACTTGTTAGCTCAGACATTCTTTCTGAGACTACTGTCCTTCCTTGAAACTTCTGGGATGAACGAGGGTTAGGGGTTAGACTATGAGACCCCGTCATTAGTGAAATCAAGGATATCCCAAATCTAGTCACAAGGCCGGCATCTTGCACTAGGAAGCAACGTGATATAAACAGACAATGGACTAAAGTAGACTTTTTATTATTCTATTATAGACATTATTATTCTAGCAATGATAGAACTTTTATCTTTGATATAAAGGCAGTGACCACCAGAGGTTCTGAGGGGAGGGAGAGGGAGGAATAGGTGTAACATGGGGCATTTTGGGGACAATGGAATTGCCCTGCATGACTGCAATGATGGATACAGGCCATTATACATTTTGTCATAACCTATAAAATTATGCGGGGCAGAGTGTGAACTATAATGTAAACTATAGTCCATGGCTAGTAGCAATGCTGCAATATGTGTTCAATTGTGAAAAATGTAACACAGTAATGAAAGAGAATGTTAATGTGGGAAAGTGAGGAAGAGGGAGGGGAGAGGGCATATGAGAATCCCCTATATTTTTGATGTAACATTTATGTAATCTAAACTTCTTTAAAAAGAAAAAAATGAAAAAAAGAAAAAAAGAAGACAGTCAACATCAGTTTTTATTAATTTTTCGTTCAGCAAAAGTCCTTCATAGCTTCTTTCACTTTTTGAGGAATTTTCATGTTTTTAATGTTCTCTTTTTACATTACATTTATCTTTGATATGTGTTTAGAGTGATGCATATGGAATACACCTGTAAATAGAAAGTCTACATCAATTATTGTTTGTCCAATAAAACCTCATAAATAAACTTTGATCATTTTTTGACATCACGATCAAGAAGTACTTATTACTCTTTGTAGCAGTTTGGTTTTGTTTATGAATTTCAAAAATAGATATTGAATTCTGCTTGTAAACTGGTCGTTCCTTGGGTGTATTAGATTGTATTAGACTCAGAGGTTTCACTTTTACTTTATTAAATCAAGATTAGGGCTTTTATTTGACCCCGCCTACAGATAGCCTACAGCTGTGGGTTATATCAACAGATGCTCAATTAAAGACAGGGAAGTAAATACATGGAGAACCAGAACACAGAGAGTTGAATTTTGATGCTGGAGCCCCGGGGAGAGAGCCAAGCCATTTGCCTGATAGTTTACAGCTGGCCTTGTGGAGACAACAGGGCAGCTGAGCCTGGAAAGAAACGAGCCCTGGGAAGAGAGACAAGACTTATGCAAGCTGAGAGCTAAGATTGGAAGAAGTTGGGACCATGGAGCCTTAAGAGGAAGAAGGAAGGCTGAACCCTTCCAGATATCACCCACCATCTTGTGTCAACATGTGGCAAATGACTGCAGGTGAGAAAGTACCTCTTACGGTACCTTGAGTTGGACTCTTTAGGGCCTGGTAACTGTAAGCGTCTAGCCCAAATAAATACCCTTTATAAAAGCCAACAGGGTTCTGGTATTTTGCATCAGAACCTCTTTGACTGACTAATACACTCTTAAACAAAAAAAAACAATAACATCTTGGTAAAGAAATAAATGAGCAGCTCATAAGAGAATCAGCAGATCCAGCACAATTCACAAAAGAGTCTAGAAGAATATGATCACTTCATTCACTCTAGATGAGGATTAGCTCATAGGTGACTTCTTTATATCTATATTCTCTTGTCCATACTCTAAAAATTGTTTGATGATTCTAAGGTCCTGGGTGGGAAATAATTTTACAGAATTTTATTATAATGAGGCTATTTCATGTTTAGGTTACATTGGTGTATTAGTCAGCCAAAGGGGTACTGATGCAAAATACCAGAAATCTGTTGGCTTTTATAAAGGATATTTATTTGGGGTAGAAGCTTACAGTTAGCAGGCCATAAAAGCATAAGTTACTTCCCTCACCAAAGTCTGTTGCCACTTGTTGGAGCAAGATGGCTGCCAAAATCTGCCAAAAGTTCAGGCTTCCTGGGTTCTTCTCTTCCTGGTCTCGATTCTCTCTGGGCTCAGCTGCTCTGCTCCTCTGTGTTTTTCTGCTGTGTGTTCACTTTCCAGGCTCCAGCTCAAAACTCCAGCATCAAAACTCCAACTCTCTTTTCTGCCATGTAGTTTTCTCTGTGAGTCCCTACCCACCAAGGGGGCGGGAACTCAATGTCCTACTGATGTGGCCCAATCAAAGCCCTAATCATAATTTAATCATGCCCAGGTACAGACCAGTTTACATGCATAATCCAATATCTATTTTTGGAATTCATAAACAATGCCAGACTGCTACTATTGGCAAAGATAATAATTTTCTGACTCTTGAAAAATACTTCCTGGCCAATTTTGAAAGAATGCATAAGGCAGACATAAAAAGAAATTTAGGCTTTTTCTAATTCAGTTAGAAAAGTCATTTTTATTGACACAGTGGCATCTTAGGCCATCAGAATTTGAAAGCCATGTTGTGCAGATTTTCTTTCATGGCTGTCCAGTCTCTAGTATCTGATATGAGGACTGTTTTCATCAAAATGTAAGTGACTGCATACCTTTAATAAGCTTGGAAAAATTTGGGATTCATTGCATGTAACAAAATAAAAACCAAACTTCATAGGAATCACAGACTCCTAAAATAATTTTTCATATTACTTAAGAAATTTATGTTATGAAAAGATTCCCCAAACAAGAAGTCACTACTTTCAGTATACTTTTGTTCTTTAAGATGAGATTGCCAGTTACTGCTTCCAGTCCTAGACTGATACAATTTTTTTTTCTCTTAATTTTGCAATGAGCTATCAGACTTCAGCTGCCTTCTCTGACTCAGGGCAGATTCAGAAAAACTCAATTCATCAGATTATCCTTGTATGCCAGTGCATTTGGGGTGGGGGTGGGGAGCAGCCTTCTACTGCTCTACTGGCTGAGAAATACCTTATAAACCTATACTAAGGTGTAAGGCATGCAGGGCTCCTGGTATGCTGGTGAAACTTCCCGAGCACAGAAGTTGGGTTATCTCTGTGCAGAAGAAAATACCAATTGAGCCCATCCTCTAGTGAGGAGTTTTCACTTCATCAGGTTTCTGACACCTGAAACGGTGGGGCCATGGATGGGGGCATGTATTAGTCAGCCAAAGGGGTGCTGATGCAACATACCAGAAATTGGTTGGTTTTTATAAAGGGTATTTATTTGGGATAGAAGCTTACAGTTACCAGGCCATAAAGTATAAGTTACTTCCCTCACCAAAGTCTATGGCCACATGTTGTAGCAAGATGGCTGCCGACATCTGCCAGGGTTCAGGCTTCCTGGGTTCCTCTCTTCCTGGGGCTTGCCTCTCTCCAGGCTCAGGCTTGTTCTTTCCACAAGGCCAGCTTTATAATGTCAGGCGAATGGCTTGTCTCTCTTCCAGGGGCCTTCTCTCCTTCCTCATGACCAAGCTCCTCTGTGTGTTTACTTCCCCGGGCTCCAGCATCAAAACTCAGCATCAGAACTCCAACTCAAAAACTCCAACTAACTCCTCTGCTCTGCCATGTAGTTTTATCTCTGAGTCCCCACCCACCAAGGGGCAAGGACTCTACGTCCTACTGACATGGCCCAATCAAAGCCCTAATCATAATTTAATCACATCCAGAGGAACAGACCAGTTTACAAGCATAATCCGATATCTACTTTTGGAATTCATAAATAATTCCAAACTGCTTCAGAGGATATGGAACAGGTTTTGTCTAAGCCAGGCTGCTTACCAGAGCCTTGTTCTCTAATTCCTCATTCTTTCCAATCTGCTCCCTATAATCAGGCCTTTTTCTACGTTCCCTTAACTTGCGTCCTGCCAGTGTGAGGGTGTGTGTCTGTGTGTGTGCGTGCATGCTGGCACGTGCCCTTTTAAATTGGCACCACCTATATCATATCAGGTAACCTCTGCCTGTGCCCATCCTCCCTGCAAGCCCTCTAGAGGAAGCGTTGATACCCAGGCCTGCCGAGAAAAGGCTGCTCTTCTACGCCTGGACTTCACGGTACCTCTGAGTCACCCATAGTGACCTTGACTATTAAAACAGCCACATTACTCCTAAGGACTCAGTCCCCCAGAGAGCAGCTCGACCTTCAGTTATTGCTGCTGTGGAGAGGCCTCAGATACTTCCGACGACATATTTCTTTAGAGAATTTTTTTCCCACGTGAATGTATCCCTTTAACCAACTTTCTTACATTTTTTCTGGAAAAATTTAATTTTTGGTACTTATTTTTGTGCACTGTCAATATCACTCTCCATTTATTCATCAGTGATTTTGAGGTGAACTTTTTCGAAAATGTGTAGTATAGTGACCTCTAGTGGTCATTCTGAAACATTCACTTTTCACCATGTCATTTACATTTATCAGCGCTAAACCATGGTACATCAATATTAAGGTAGGAAAAATGAGTCTTTACTTCAGTTTCTAGTGCATGCACCAAGAAATACATCCATATCATCAAATATGAGACTCAGCATCCAATAGTGAAAATATAAAACATATGAGAAGTTCTCCTTTGTAACACACAATTTTCCATTTCTATGAAGTAAATTTCCAAAGCAATATTTAAGTAAGTTCTCATCTTATCGATAATGTGTCTAGACTAGAGGAGTGAAATGCCTTCAAGTGGCAAATATTAGATTGTAATGAGAGTTTTTGTGATTATTACAATGCAATTTATAATGTAAATGTTCTACAAATATTTATATACATTGGGTGCATTGTAGGCATTGAGCAAGTACTTTGGATGAATGAATTAATTATATTAGGTAAAATTTATATCATAAAAAAATTGGAAATTATTAATTGATTAAATGAATATTTTATGAGATAAAAAGGAATAAAAGTATAAACTGAAGTAAAGTCACACTATTAGAGGAGTTTGGGAGGAGTGGGATAGATAGGGAATTAATTTGTATATGATGTCAGAATAAAATGAGTGAAATAAGAACACCATTACATCAAATGGCTGCAAAATTAAATCTTAATTGAAATTATTTGGAACATGGCTGTGGCAGTTTAATATTATTGATGAATTCCAAAAAGAAATATTGGTAATGTTTGTAAACTGGTCTGTTCCTCTGGGCATGATACCCTTTGATTGTATTAAATTCAGAGGTTTCACTTTTACTTTATTAAATTAAGAATAGGGCATTGATTTAGCCACATAAGTAGGATGTTGAGTCTCCATCCCCTTGGCGGGTGGACACTCACACAGAAAAAGACAGGGCAGAGGAGAGAGCTTAGTTTTGATGCTGGAGCCCAGCCGTTCACCGGATAGTTTACAGCCTTGTGGAGAGAGCAGAGCCTTGTGGAGAGAGCAGAGCAGCTGAGCCTGGAAAGAGATGAGCCCTGGGAAGAGAGATGAGCCTTATGCCAGCCTACACCTGAGACTGGAAGAAGCTAGGACCATGGAGCCTTAAGAGAAAGAGGAAGGCTGAACCCTTGCAGAGACCAGCAGCCATCTTGCTCCTATACGTGGCAACAGACTTTTGTGAGGGAAGAAACTTACTCTTTATGGCCTTGTGTCTATAAGCTTCTACCCCAAATAAATATCCTTTATAAAACCAAAAGGTTTCTAGTACTTTGCATCGGCACCCCTTTGGCTGACTAATACAATGGCCAAATAGCAAAAATGGTTGGAAAAGTCAGAATTATTTGCCTTTGAGTAAACATAAAGGTCTACTAAATAAGGTATAAATTCATCTCTTTATTTAACAACATTCATTCCACTATTATTTATTGTGTTTAACCATGTGCAGTTCTAGGTCCTGCAGATATAGTAATGAACAAAAGAAAAAGAAAAACCAAAAAACTCCTGCTATCCTTTGGCTGCGATCCTAGTGGGAGGATTCATCCAGAAGAATGCTGCAGGACCTAGAAAAGTATCTGAGAGCTGATTGTCACCAAAGACTGAAGGACTGATGATGGAGTGAATGCATAAATGAATGAACAGAAGAGTCATACTTGAGTTCTTTTCTGATCACTTCATCTGTCATTCATCATATCTACCCCTGAACTCTTGTACAATAGCCTATAAAGCCACCTGAGACCTAGCTGATGCCTCTTTTTGCTTTTTGACAACCCTTTTGATTAAGTTCCTGTTATTCCAACATTTTTAGTATCTCTTAAAGTGACATTAATAATCTTATTCCAGTAAGGTTCCAGTAACCTCACTCCAGAAAATAATAATAACAATGATCATTTGAGTCATTTCCCTTTGTCATGCAGTAACTAATTTTTGTGTGTGTCTTTTCATATTGAATAATCATAATATCCCCACCAGGATTTCCATTTTACACTTATGGTGTCTGAATCATTGTGAGTTACTAATATTCCAAAAGTTACACAATTAAGTAAAAGAGGTAGAACAAACCCACTTTGGTCTAATACTGAAGTCTCTGCTCATTAAATTCTATGGTAAACAGCTTTCTTAGAACTTAATATGTCTAATAACTATGTTATATTTGGTGCTGATAATGAAAATGTTGATCATGACCTTATGATCATTATAAAGAACTTAGATTTGAACAGTCATCATTTAGTAAGAAACAACCTAATAACTTTTGCTTAGCATTTATACTTGTATTGCATGTTTGTAAATAAATTCCCATCTAAAGTCAATCAAATAAGCTCAGATATAATATGTCTGAGAAAATGATAGGTTAAATCTAATTTCTCTTTTAAATAGAATGATTATCCTTTCAAATTCAAATATTTAAAGTATCATAATAATCAACTGTTATTTCAAAATTTAAAATGATTGGAGGCTATCTTGAGCCAATCATAGAAGATTATTCACATATGATTGATCTCCTTAGTACATTATCAATAATAGAACAGGGAACAAATTTGCTTAAATGGACATAAGACAATATTTATATCTTACCAAATTTGCTCAGTGTATAAATAAATTTCATATAAACCCACACTCTTCTTTTTTAGGTAAATTTACCATTTCCTACAATAAAATTTCTAATTACTCCAAGTCACCCAAAATAGAAGAATTTATTTTTATGCTGTAATGTGGAAGACTAATAATATCATGAATAACAAGTTGTGTCATATATAAATGATAAGAATGAGTAAGCTGGATAATTATTTCAGTAACTCATTTTAATTGTGACTTGGGGAGATGAGATGCAGGCAACTTGATTAATGTGCTGAAATATGTTGTGTTAAAATATAATGGGTTGTGAATTATATTTCTGAGAAGCACTTTTGGTTTCCTGGTGAGACGGATTCCTGGTGAGCACTTCGGCCAGAATAGCATGGCACCAAACCTGTGCTGTTAATGCGTAGACCAGCAAATGATTAGGCTCAAAGTGTGGCAACTTAAAATATTTTATGTACAATTACTAAAATTTTAATGACTTGGTAGAAAGAAAGTTTATATCTTCATAATTTAGGGTTATATTTAAGCGAAAATCATTTCCACAGTCCACTAGAAATTTTCTGAATTTTAATTTTGCTATATTTTTATGGTAATACCACATGTAACAAATGAAGACACTAGATTGTCAATTACATACTCATTTCCTGGGCTTATCCCTTGTGTATATGCTTATGTTGTGCCTATACAACACATGAGAACTAAATAGGACAATACCCTTGACTGAACTTATTGCCTTTCATTGACTATATTAATCCCCATTTTTGAGGTTACTTATAAAGGTTATCAATTTTTAATGCTAGAATTGGGAATTAGCCTTATACAGCTGTGGGGGAAGTAGTCCATCAACAAATTAGCAAATGGAAAATAAATAATTAATGATTATGCCCTGGTACCATGTTTTGTTAGAACTAGGAGAGAGAGCCTGAGTGTAACACTGCATGTTTGTTAAGCATGTAATGCAAGTGAGGCGAAGACTAGAAATTAAAGGTGTGGTCCTGGAAAATGGTACTTACTTTACAATTTTATGTGGCAGAGTGCTTAAAAGCACGGGCCCTAGAGTCAAGACTATTAGGGTTCAAATTCTGAACAAATCTACAGTGACTATTTGACCTTGAGTAACTTATTTAACCTCTCTTCACCTCTGTTCCTTTCCCCATAATACGAGAATAGTATTAGTAGCTACTTAGAGTGCTGCTGTGAGGATTGAGAAATTGATTTAAGAGCTCAGCAAGGGCCTGGTATATGGTAAATGCTAAATACATATTAACTGTTATTATCATTATTATTATTATTATTAAAACTGTACTATATGCAAGAGCATATGTTAAATACGTGAGGAAATACAAAGATGAATAATGTATGATACCTGCCCAAAGAAACAACCATATTATTAAAATCATGATAATATGATCTGATCAGGATGATAGACTGAACATCAGCATTTATCTCTTCTCCAGATAAAAAATATGATGAAATAATGGAAAGGTATTTTAAATCAATCAGTAAGAATGCAGGAAAGCTAGACAAGCTTATTCTAGCAGATTTTACAATTTTAAGAATAGCTGAAAGATCATATGCGAGCATATTTAGGTCTATAACAAAAGCAAGAAGAAAGGCAAACCAAAACCCAAAGGATATGTAGGAGCAGGCTGCTAAGGAGGTAAGGGCAGTTCCAGAAGAATGCTAATTTAGAGTCAGCACAAATATGGGAAATATGGGACTCTTGAAGCAATTCTTAGGGCTATCCATTAGGAAGCTATTTTGAACAGCCAGGTGGTATGCTCATGCCTCCTTTCCACCTGTGATGAATGGCAGGAAAAGGTGCCACTGGCCCCCAAATATGGCAGTAAATGTAGACATCAATGGGGGCTGGAGTGTTTCATCTAGAGACCTCCCGGGATGAACGACCTCCCTTCATTTATACAACATACTCAGCTCTCCTCCCCCACCACAAAAAACAGTAATCAGAAGCCAATGAGCAATTTGCAAATATAAATATGAGTAGACAAAATCAACAAATATTTGAATCAAATAACTATCAATTCAGTCAACATAAAAAATAGAGAAAATCTAAAACTAGAGAAAACTATTATAAAAGAGCAAACTTAGTATGATAAGAATAAAATTTATCCTCAGTCAAATTTGATAGAATATTGCACCCACAAAATCAGAACCAGCTCTTATGAAAAATGAGTGATAAATAATATTAGAATGAAATGTGATTATCAAACTAAAATCTAATAGAGTAAAAGAGCAGAACAGACACAATTAAAAAGTAAAACTATTGTATCAATCAATGCAAATCTCCTAAAACATCTGAAAAATTGCTACAAATAGAGAACAAAAATATGATATATAATTTCCATGTTACTAGATGAAATAATGGAAGAAAGAACATGGGATTCATGATTTAATAAATTAAAAGGAACTGGCAGAAAAAAGTAAGATAATACAAAAGACAGAATGATAAGTAGAAATTATCAAATAAAAAAAACTTATTAGTAATTGCATCAATTCTATATGATAATTACATGTAGCCTTTACTGAACCCTTCACTGAAAACTTAACATGCATTATTTCACTTAATCCTCAAAACAAGTCAGTGTAATTGGTACTATATAAAATAATATCTACTTACTATCATCTCCCATTTTCACATAATAAAAGAGATACGAAGAAGTAGAGAAAGATTAAAAAGTTTGTCTTCTCTAAATGGAACAGAATAAGTAGTATTTTTACCATCTTATCATTAAATAGGTGTATTACTCAGCCAAAGGGGTGCTGATGCAAAGTACCAGAACTCTGTTGGCTTTTATTAAAGGGCATTTATTAGGGGTAGAAGCTTACAGTTACCAGACCATAAAGCATAAGTTACTTTCCTCACCGAAGTCTGTTGCCATGAGTTGGAGCAAGATGGCTGCCGATGTCTGCAAAGGTCCAGCCTTCCTCTTCCTCTTAAGGCTCCATGGCCCCAGCTTCTTCCATTATCAGCTACAGGCTGGGATAATTCTTGTCTCTCTTCCGGGGGTCATTTCTCTCCAGGCTCAGCTGCTCTGCTCTGTCCACAAGGCCAGCTATAAACTCTCAGGCAAATGGCTCATTTCTCTTCCCAGGGCCTGTGCTGGTTCTGATGGAGCCCTCTCTCTTTCCTCATGTATCTGCTTCTCTGTGTATTTGCTTCCTGGGGCTCCAGCTTTAAAACTCCAACTAACTCCTCTGCCTTGTTGTTTTCTCTGTGAGTCCCCCCCCCCACCAAGGGGGTGAAAACTCAACATCCCACTGACATAGCCCAATCAAAGCCTTAATCATAATTTAATCAAGTAAGAGTGAAAACTCTGAATCCAGTACAATCTAATGTACCCAGAGGAATGGGCCAATTTACAAACATAATCAAATATCTATTTTGGAATTCATAAATAATACCAAACTGCTACACTAGGTAATAGTAAAGCCAAAGCAGTTGAGCTCCACATGAGTTAAGCCTAGATGTGTAGATAAATGTCTAGTCTTTTTATTCTGTTTCATTGATTTGTCTAAATTTGCAAAAAAAAAAAAAAAATAGCACCTTGTTTTATTCAGTTTATTCCTTAATATCAGGTAGAGTAAGCACACCAGCTTTGTTCTTATTCTTCAAAATTACATTGGCTCTTCATTGCTCTTGCATTATGACAGAAAGTTTAGAATCACCTTCTAGATATGCCAATAAAAACTTGCTTGGAGTTTAAGTGAGATTGTATTAATATATAAGTCAATTTTTGGAGAAAATTGGTATAATTACAATATTGTCTTATAACCCATGAACATGGTATATATGACTTATATAATGGTTTGCTGTTTTGAGTATAGTGGGCTTACATATTTTCTTAGATTTTCTTTCCTAGATAGTTTTTGCTTTTGATGATATTCTACATAAACTTTTTAAATTGCCCCACCTATTCATTCCTAGTATAAAAAAGAACTGATTTTACATATTGACTTTTTATCCAATGAACTTCATAAAATTGTTTTTTGTTCATAAAAGATTATATTGCTATTTTTTACATACACAATCATGTCCTCAGCAAAACATGATGATTTTATTTTTTCTTTTCATTTATTATTCACCCATACTTTTTGTTGTTGCTTTCTTTTTTCCTTTTATATCTTCTTACTGTTTTCAGTGTTTTTTGTTTGGTTGCTTGCTTGTTTATTTTTGCTTGTTTATTATTGTTTGTTTGTTGGAAAAGAGCAAAAATCTAAACCTCTATTTCACTTTTATTTTTGAAGAATGATTTTTCTGGATAAAGAATTTTAGGTTGCAACTTATTTTCATTTAGCAATTAAATATGTTATTTTATTGTTTTTTAATGCCAGTCTTTTCTCTTGAGTCATCAACTTTCAGCCTTATTTTTCTGTCTTTGAGGTTGAAGTGTCATTTTTTTTTCTCTAACTGCTTGGAAATTGTCCTTGGTTTTCAGCAAACAACAATGATGTGGCTTAATTAAGTTGTCTTTGCTTGGGGTTCTCTGAGATTATTGATAATATCAGTTTGGAAAAATTATCAGCCCATATCTTTATCAGTATTGCTTCTGCCCCATCTCTCTCTGTTCTTTAGAGACCCTAATCTAAGTTATGTTAGACCTTTCCTTTGTGTCCCATACTTTTCTTATCCACTTTTCTGGTTTTGTTTTTAATTTTCATATATTTTGAGTGATTAACAACTGGCTGCCTGAGCTTTGGTCTTTATATGCATTTTCTAATTTATCTTCACAAAAAAATCTTGCCAGGTATGTACTATTTTTCATCTCTGACAGATGAAGAAACTGAGAAATTATTAAAACACCTTAAGTTTGTCGAGTTGATGCTGAGAAAGCTAGGATTCAAACTAAGATCAGTTGAAGATTCCAGGGAACCTAACCACAAGAGGAAGTCAAAAATACACAGAGGCATAAACTGAATTTGCTTATGCAAAGATGGGCCTAGAAAGTAAAGAATTAAATTTTCTTGACAGAACATTTTATGCAGTATGATGGGAAATAATATCAAATGGTTCATTCAAATAGTAGACACAAATAAATTATATGAATATATTCAAATTTTAAATGTAGCTTTCATCTTTACAAAACAGTATACTTTATTTAATACCTCAGTGCCTTGATGTGTTTTTATTCAGATCACCAACGACTTTAGTGAAATTTATTATTTTGATGCAGCGATTTTTTTAAAAGTTCAATTTGTATTAAGAATATTAAAAGCTTTTAAACTCAATTGTGGACAATGGGGAAAACAAGGGCCATATAAAGCTTAATTATGCAAGGGACATTAGGACTATATGTGTGTCATGAGCTGAAGTATACTTCCTCATTTGGTAGAGGAAGAAAGCATAGATGCAAATGATAAATAGCAACAGAGTTTGGGGAAAAAAATTATTCTGATACTCCACAAACAGCTTTAATAGTTGTTTATCTTCTCTTCTAGAGAGTTTCAAATTGATTGTGAAATATTTATATTACAATAAGAAAATTTCCAAAATGTTTCCATTTTCATGACCTGGACAAAAATGTCATTAGCAAATGCAACAGATCAATTAAATATAGCACTACAGGAAGTTGTCCTTTGAAAGAGCAGAATCCTATTGAGGATCAATTTCTCCAATACAGTGAAAATGGAAAATTGATTGACTATCTAAATGTTTTAGTCCTCATCAATAGTATTAAAAACGGACCTTATAAAGGAAGAGGAGCTGAATGTGAGAGCAAAAAGCGTTTACGTTTCAATGAGATTTCATGTTCAATCAATATTGCTTTAAAGATCTAGGTAAGATTTTATTACAAATCAATCAAACAGATTAATCATTATAATACAAAGGACCAAACTTATGATTGATAAAGCTTATTGGAACTAGAGACATTAAAATATATAAAATATTCAAGAAAAGAAAATCTATCTTTGCAGTCGGTGACAATAAAACATTTTCATAATAGACCCCTAAATAGCTATGGAATTGAAAAATATTTTAAGTGTTTGAGTTTAAACTTGCAATTCTGTGTAAACAGTTTCATTCCTTCATTTGATATTAAATAAATTAGGGTCTTCTTAAAAATCAATTATTTTTAAAATAATAGAGATTTATCTAATGGGGAATATTTAGCTCTTGAATCCATTATTATCATTATTTGCTCTAATCATTTCATAAGATCAGGTTTACAGTATTATTTTCCTTTAATCAATTGTTTAAATTTCATGTTACAAAGATACAATATTTTTTACAAACTCACTGCGGCTTATTGGTACAATAAACTAACATACTCCACATGCAGTTTATTGAATGGTTAACCTTAATGAACATGATGCATTCAGTGATCCCCCCACCTCTCCTTGGTAATTTCTGACATATTCATGTATAATCTAAAACATTTTAAAAAATTAATCCTGAGGAAACATGTAACACTTAAATCACTCTATAATTAGAGAGCTGTTTCTTGCATATATATCCATATACTCTTTTTTTCTCTTCTTTTTAAAATTATTTTATTTTTAATAACTTTTTTTTACCTATAATTCACTTATGATACAATTCACTCATTGAAAATGTACAATTCCTTCATTTTCAGTATATTCACCGAGTTGTGAGACTGTCACTACAATCTATTTTAGAACTTTAAAAAAAAATTTTTTTAAGATACTTAGATTACATAATTGTTACCTAAAAAATGTAGGGGATTCCCACATGCTGCACTCCTTATCCCTCCCACACTTTCCCACATTAACAACATCCTTCATTGTGTGGTACATTTGTTACACTTGATGAATACATATTGGAGCATTGCCACTAAGTGTGGATTATAGTTTATATTCTAGTTTAAACTCTCTCCCACACAATTTTGTAAGTTATAACAAGATATATAATGGCCTGTATTTGTCATTGCAACGTCATTCAGGACAATTCCAATGTCCCAAAAAAGCCTCCATATTACACCTATTTTCCCCCCTCCCTACCCTCCAAACATCTGGTGGCCTCTGCCTTCACATCAATAGTAAAAGTTCTTCCATTGCTAGAAAACAATAAGTCTATAGTAGAATAGCAGTGTCTACTCTAGTCCATTATTTATTCCCCAATCCTGAGGATTCTGGGATGGTGATGCCTTCTCTGCCTCTAATTGAGAGGGGCTTAGATCCCATGGGGTAGATGGATGGGACTATCTTGCTTGCAGTTGTAGACTCTCTGTTCCTTGGGATGGTCATTGTCCATCATCATTTCCTTGTTAGTTGTCCTGGATGAGTCCAATGAACTGGAGAGTAGGTGTTGCAACTCTGTTGAGATTCAGGGCCTGACTAGCATGTGGACAGCCCAAAGATTTGTCTCTTGGACATACACCTATCAACTCTAGTACTAACTATAGGTTCAAATAGAAGGGTCAGAAGAGCCATGTGTAGGGAAACCACAACTGAATCCAACTCTGACTCACTGGAAAGCATAAATTTTCAACAGTAGGGCCCACTGGCAGGGTGTCAAACTCCTGAGCTGTTAGCCCTGCCTATAGTGTCTGGATGTCTCCAGAGCCCTCAGGAGCCCAGCTATTTGAGGCAATATTTACTGTGGCAGTCAATGAGATCCTGCTGAGACATGCATAAGCACAACCTCTGGAATGACCTCCTGACTCACTTTGAAGACTCTTAGCCATATAAACTCATTTGTCTTTACCCTTTCGCCCTTTTGGTCAAGGTCTTTTTCCAGTTGTATTGCTAGTTGGTGCTTGGTAATAATCCCTCGGTGCCAGGGAGGCTCATCCCCAGGAGTCATGTCCCACACCGAAGGAAGGCAATGCATTGATATGCTGAGTTTGGCTTAGAGAGAGGCCACATTTGAGTAACAAGGAGGCTCTCAGGCCATAACTCTTAGGCAACCTATAATACTAGGCTAAATTTCAATTTCAAAAAAAAAAGATTCATAAGAACCATCATCAATATCAAGAGCCTGTCAATGGTCCATCCTCTTTTATTAGTCACTGCCCCTGTACTCAGGGGATTCTTGCTGTCCCAATAGAGAATGTGGCAGAACTCCCCAGGATGAAATTTGATATTCTTTCAGTTATTGTGTGGATCTCCACCCATCATGACAATGCCCCATGAACACTTGAATTCTTTCACATGCCTTATAGGTATGCCCCAGGTGAACCTCCTCCCATGCATCACTGACAACCCACAAGAATGATCCTTCTCTGCCACAGTTGTAACCCTTCTGTGATCCAGAACTTCTTCAAAAATGAAGCCAACAAAATAACCAAATAGAATTGATAAGAAAATGAAATAATAATGATAGTTTTAAAAACGACAAATAAAATACAAAAAATTAAAAAGAATATGAAATAATTTAAAAAATTAAAAAATAAAATTAAAAAAATAATTTTGGCATTATGTCTTTGATCACTTAAGATCTGTTGTCTTGTATGTACAGTGACATTTTCTTCCTATTCCCCCAGCATCTTATTCTTTTCATTTTATCTTCAAAGAAGCTTTAGGTTACAGAAAAGTCACATACAAAATATAAGGCATTCTCATATACCCAAGATCCTTCCCCTTTCCCCCTTTCCCCTATTAATAACATTTTACATGTGGGTGGTACATTTGCTACAATTGATGTGCAAATATTGAAGCATGGCTACTAATCATGGTCAATGATTTAAATTATGGTTTACATTTTGGACCATACACTTTTATAATTTTTGATGAAATTTAACACAGCCTGTATCCATCATTTCAAGATCATATAGAACAATTCCAGCACCCCCAAAATTACCCATGTTCCAACTATTCTATTCCTCCCTCTCCCTCCCCTCAGGACTCATGGCAACCACCAAGCTTCACTCTTTGAAGAGCAGGATTCATAGTTATTTAAAACAACATTGAGGGCTTGACTTACTGGCCTGTACTCCTCTATTAGGCACTGCATATGCTCTCTAAAGACCCCTGACTCTCCATTTGAGAACATAGAAAAACTCCCCAGGATGGGAGTCGAACACCTTCCCATTCATTGTGTGGATCTCCACCCACTGATACAATGCACTGACAGGATGAACACTCAGATACTTCCTGGAAGCCT
>JAQZBX010012759.1:30813-40880 GCA_029593785.1 Cabassous unicinctus | reverse complement strand
TCTCTTGCTTGCAGTTGTAGACTCTCTTGGTTCTTGGGATGATCATTGTCCATCATCATCTCCTTGTTAGTTGTCCTGGGTGAATCCCATGAACTGGAGAGTAGGTGTTGCAACTCTGTTGAGCTTCAGGGCCAAGCTGACACATGGACAGAGCACCTGTCAACCTAGTATTAATTATGGGTTCAAATAGAAGGGTCAGAAGAGACATGTTTAGGGAAACTACAACTGAGTCCATCTCTGTCATACAGGAGAGCATAAATTCCTTGTCTGGCAAGGAATCAAACTCCTGAGCTATCTGTCCTGACTATAGTGGCTGGATGTCTCTAGAGTCTTCAAACTCCAGTATTTGAGGTAGCATTTATTTTGGCAGTCAATGAAATCCTACTGAGACCTGCATAAGTGTAACCTCTGGAATGACCTCCCAATTCACTTTGAAGTCTCTTAGCCATATAAAGTCATTTGTCTTTACCATTTCTCTCTTTTCGTTAAGGTCTTTTTCCAGTTGCATTGCTAGGTGGTGCTTGGTATTAATTCCTCAGTGCTAGAGAGTTTCATACCTAAGAGTTATTTCCCACACTGGAGGAAGATAATGCATTTATATGCTGTGTTTGGCATTGAGAGAGGCCACATTTGAATAAAAAGGATGCCTTCAGGAGGTGACTCTTAGGCACCTAAAACACTAGGCTAAGTTTCAATTTCAAGAGTAAAGGTTCATAAGTACACTCATGAATATTAATGGCCCATCAATGGATCATGCTCCTTCACTAGTAATTACCCCTGTATTCAGGAGATTCTTGCTGTTCCATTAGAGAATGTGGCAGAGCTCCCTAGGATAGAAATTTGACATTCCTTTGGTTATTGTGTGGATCTCCACCACCATGACAATGGCCCATGAACATTTGAACACATTTATGTGCCCTGTATGTATGCCCAGGTGAACCTCCTCCCATCTATCCTCCATCACTGACACCCTGCACAAATCATCCTCCAATGTCATATTTGTCACGCTTCTGCGATAAAAAATTTCTTCAAAAATGAAGCAAAAAAAATAGCTGGATACATTTAATAAGAATATGAAATAATAATGATAGTTTTACATATAAGACATAAAATACAAAAAATAAAATAAAAATTTGCAATAATACAAAATAGTGGAAAATATTTAAAAATAAATAAATGAGTTTGTTTTTGACATTATGTCTTTCATCACTCTAAGATTTGATGTCTTGTATGCATAGTGACATTGTCTTATGCTTCCATCACTGCCAAATGCCCCATGTTCTATCTATTCTATTCCTCTCTCCCTCTCCCCTTAGGACCCATGGCAACCAACAGGCTTCAATCCTTGAAGAACAAGCTTCATAGTTACTTGCAAGAACATTTAGGGCTTGACATAATGCTCTGTCCTCCCCTATTATGCACTTCCTATGCTCTTGAGACACTCATACCCATCTATTTGGGAACATAGCAGGACTCCCCAGAATGGGATTCCAACAGCTTCCTGCTCACTATGTGGGTCTCCACTCACTGATACAGCCCATTATGTTAAGATAAACACTCACGCATTCTCTAGAAGCCTGGGGAAGGCTTCCTGATAAACTTTGAGGGAGATGTTGTATGGTAAATTTACTAGAGAAAAACATGAGAATTAATACAGACTGAAGAAAAGATGCAGTCTGAAAAAATGAAGGTTAAGAAGAACTTTAAGGACCAATAACAATGTAGAGCTTTGATAAAAATAACTTAAAAAATGGAAGTCTTATTTGGTCCAGTAACCTACACTTTAGGTCAATAATATCTACTTATTCACTGTTTCATTTTCTATTTAATATTTTTTTTTGCCTAAATGATTTTTCCTTCTTTAAAAAAATGAAGATGATCTAAGAAATTACACATAATTGAAACGATTACCTTGGAAAATTATTTGTATTAAATATTTGCATGAACACTATTATTATATAAAGGAATATAAGCAATGTTAGCAATTCAACATTATTATTATTACCAAAAGTGTAAATTCTAGCTAAAATTTTAAAGTAATTTGGTAGTGAAAATGACATATATAGATACAATATCAATCAATATATGAATTCTAAAATGTTATAATTATAACTCCTCAATTATGTTTCCTATATATGAAAATTTAAAGAACAGAATTTAGACCTCCACTTACTGATTAGTTTTTTTTTTAATTTGTTTTCAATTTTATTGATACATATAAAGCATAAATCCATCCAAAGACTACAATCACTGGTATTCCGTGTAATCATATGGTTGTGCATTCATCACCCCAATCACTCTTATTACTAGAATAATAATAAACAGAGGAAAACAAACAAACAAAACTCACCACCTGTCAGTCTCTCTATGCCTCACGTGCTGTATGTGACTACTATTCTTTTTTCTCTCTCTAGTATATTTGTATTTATATTTTGTAAAAACAGTCTTATATATAAAACGTCACCCGTATTCGTGTTTTACATCATGTCTTACTAATGTATACAGTCATGTTACAGTTTTTAGTTTTCCTTGTAATAATATACATGACCTTTGTTTTTCTTTTTCAAACATTGTCATACCCATACAACAGCCCTGCTAGTTATGAACACCATGATATACTTTAAACGTTTCTATTCATTTCCAAAGATTTACAAACAACATTTTAAGCAATTCTACATACGTTAACCCTCAGCTTTCCATTCTCTAACCTCTTCCTATTTTCTGGCAACTATATTCTAATTATTAATTCCATGGGTTTACAGAGTATGTTTAGTTTGTAATAGCACAATCATAAAATATTTGTCCTTTGATGTCTGGCTTGCTTCACTCAACAAAATGTCTTACAGTTTCACTCATGTTGTGATATGCTTCATGGCTTCATTTCTTCTTGCCCCTACATAATAGTCCATTGTGTGTACACCACAATTTCTTCATCCATTCATCAGCTGATGGACATCTGGGTTGTTCTCAACTTTTGGCAATCTTGTATAATGTCACTATGAACATCAGTGTGCAGATGTCTGTTCATGTCTCTGCTGGCAGTTCTTTTGGTTATATAACTAGCAATTGCATTGCCAGGTCATATGGCAAGTGTATATTCAACTTCCTTAGGAACTAAAAGTCCTCCACAGTGCTGTACCATTCTACATTCACACCGACAGTGAATAAGCATTCCTATCTCTCCACATACTCTGCAACATTTATGGTTTTCCAACTTTTTAATAGGGGCCAGTATTGGTTGGCCCCTAGGGTGTGAAATGATATCTCATTGTAAGTTTGATTTGCATATCCCTAATCACTAGTAATGGATAGTTTTTCATGTGTTTCTTCATCATTTTTATTTCTTCTTGGGGCAATTGTCTTTTCAAGACTTCTGCCCATTGTTTAATTTGTTAGGTTTTCTTTTTATTGTTGAGTTGTCTGATCTCTTTGTATATCATAGATATTAAACCCTTATCGAATATTTAATTGCAAAATATTTTCTTCCATTGAGTTGTCTGCATTTTTAACCTGTTGACAAAATCCTTTGAGGTGCAAAGTGTTTAATTTTGAAGGGGTCCAATTTATTTATTTTTTCCTTTTGTTGTTTGTGCTTGGAGTGTAAGGTTTAAGAAAATATTACTTACCACAAGATCTGGAAGATGTTTCCTACATTTTCTTCCAGAAGTTTTATGGTTGTCACTTTTATATTTTGGTCCTTGATCCATTTTGAGTTAATTTTTGTATATGATCTGATTTGGGGTGTTCTTTCATTCTTTTGGATATGGATATCCAGTTCTCCCAGCACCATTTGTTTAATAGCCTTCTGGGCCAGTTTGGAGGGCTTGATCACCTTGTCAAAGATTACTTGACTGTAGATGTGAAAGTGTAATTCTGAGATCTCAATTTGGTTCCACTGGTCAGTGTGCCTGCCTTTATGCCAGCACCATGCTCTTTTTAAAGCTATAGCAAGGTAATATGCTTTAAAGACCAGAAATAAGGTGTCTGAAGACTAGTATGGAGGCGGCAGGGGCTGAGCTTCCCCCGGGGTCACAGGGGCTCCATGGAGGAGCTGGTCATTGGTTGTCCAGGGATGCGGAGCTCTCGCCGCCTGCATTCCCGCGGTGCAGCCTCAGGGCCATGCTGGCGTAGCCCGTGGTGCCTGGCTCCTGGGGGTCCCTAAACAGTGCCGCCTGGGCGCGGGGGCTCATGAGGACGAGAGATACGCCCTCTGGGCCCTGCTGCCGGGCCTGAGCGTGCCCTGCAGCCTGGGCTGTCTGTGCGTCCTCACCCCACGCTGGTGGCTGCTTCCCACCGCGCTAGGCTCCCGGCTGCCCGGGGCCTGCCCGGGAGGCCACTTCTCGGCCTGGGGAAGGCGTCCCTGGGGAAGGCGTCCCTGGGGCCCACAGCCGGAGGGGAAGCCGCCACTGAGGCCCGGAACAGCCGGTGGGGCCCGGCGAACGCCGCCAGCTTGTATGAAAACCCATGGACAATATATTGTCTAGGACGAGAATTGGCTTGGCCCCAGTTTTGGGCTATTTGATTATTGAAGAAGATTTTAATATTGCACTAGGAGTTTTTGCTTTAGTGGGACTAATTGATTTGTTGGGTGGATTTATTGCTCGAAAATTGGTGAATCAGAAATAAGCTTTGGGAAATGTTCTTGATCCACTTGGTAATAAAATACTTATCAGCATCTTGCATGTTAACTTGGTCTTTGTAGATCTTATTTCAGCTTACTTACTTCCATGATCATCTCAAGAGATGTAATGCTGATTGCTGCTGATTTTTATGTCAGGTATCGAACTCTTCCAACACTGCAATCACTTGCTATATTTTTCAGTCCTTGCTATGCCACTGCTAGGTTAAAACCAACATTCATCAGCAAGGTAAACACAGCAGTCCACTTAATCTTGGTGGCATCTTCTTTGACAGGTCCAGTTTTCAATTATGTTGACAGCATTTATCTTCAGATACTTCGGTGTTTTACAGCTTTAACTACAGCTGCAACAGCTGACAGTTACTATCATTATCGTCGGAAAATTGTTCAACTGATAAAAGGCAGTTGAAACTCTTCCATCACCGTTAACAAGGAAGCAGCATACATCACCGGTAACAGGGCCAGCAGGAAATCCACAAGAGTTTCCCCATTTGGTGTTCAGCTTGAAAAAGGACTTGTCAGAACAAACCAGGTCATCAAAATCAAGTGATTACACTGAAAATAAGCTTAATCATGGGTAATATGCAGAATTTCTTATGTATTTTTAAATACAAATAAAACTATAATTTAGAACTTTTTATCTTAGGTTTCTTTATTAATTTATAAAATACCAATTATTGTCAGTCATTTTTTTAATGCATTTTTTAAAGGATAGTCCAGAGCATGGAAACTGAAGAGTTGCCACCTCTCTTGAAGTAGAATTTAGATTGCTCATGAAGCACTAGGGAATTTCCTGGGTTTAAATATATATCCTATACAACTTGACTAAACAGTCTTATGTTTTTTAGGACTGTGTACATATAGTTCATATGGTTAATATTTTGATCATTTAGAATAAGGAGAGAATAAAGGTAGTATTTTAGCTATTGATGAAATTGTAAAGAGATTTAAAATGCAGTGAGTTTTGAAAATAATAATATCAAATAAAATGGAAGGCATTGAAGTTCATGTTGTGTCAAGTCTTCCAACCTCTCAGAAGCCTACATTTCTGTATTAGGATAACAAGTAACAAAGGTAAGGAGGATGTGTTGGCATGTCTGTTACCCTTCCACCAAGAGGCAGTGATTTACGTAATGCCTCTCCTCTGCGTTTCTAACAGATCAAGGTTTGTATGACTTTGGAACCTGTACTCAAGTGATATGTAAATAAGAAACTGTATATTTTTCAAAGGCTTTTTAAACTTTGGAAAAGTCTTCTATGTTTTTGTTGTTAAGATGTTTAAAGAATAAAAGAGCTGGAAGTAAAACAAACAAAAACAAACAAACAAAAAGCAGAAGTGAGAGTCCTTTAACTTTCTTCTTTTTTACGTTATTTTTGGCTAGTGTGAGAGCCTTACCTTTCTAAATGAATTTGAAAATTGCTTTTCCCACTTCTGCCAAAATGACTGTTGGGTTTTTTATTGTGATTGTGTTGAATCTGTATGTCAATTTGGGTAGAAATAAAATATTAATGATATTTAGCCTTCCGTTTCAAGA
This sequence comes from Cabassous unicinctus, assembly GCA_029593785.1. Lineage (NCBI taxonomy): Eukaryota > Metazoa > Chordata > Mammalia > Cingulata > Chlamyphoridae > Cabassous > Cabassous unicinctus. The sequence goes on along the minus strand of JAQZBX010012759.1, from coordinate 34,706 downwards.
ACATGGAATGTCCTTACATTTATTTAAGTCTTCTTCAGTTTCTTTTAACGAAGTTTTGTAGTTTTATTAATACACGTTCTTTATGTCCTTGGTTAAGTTCATTCTTAAATATTTAATTGTTTTACTCACTATTATAAATGGAATTTTTTTCTGATTTCTTCCTCAGATTAGACATCAGTAGTGTATAGAAATGCTATTGATTTTTGCATATTAATCTTGTATCCCACCACCTTGCTGAACTAGTCTATTAGTTCTAGTGGCTTTGTTGCGGATTTTCCAGGAGATTATAGATATAGGTTAATATCATCATTGAATACAGAAAGTTTTAATTCTTCCTTTCCTATTGGGTGCCTTTTATTTCCTTATTTAGCCTAATCATTCTAGCTAGAACCTCTAGCACAATATTGAATAACAATAGTGACATTGGGCATCCTTCTCAGCATGAAAGCTTTCAGTCTTTCATCATTGAGTATTAAGCCAGCTGTAGGTTTTTCATATATGCACTTTACAATATTGAAAAAGCTTCCTTCTATTCCTGTCTTTTTGAGGGTTTTTATCAAGAGAGGGTGCTGTATTTTGCCAAACACCTTTCTGTTTTAATTGAGAGGATCGTGCGTTTTTCTTCTTCAATGTATCCATGTAGTTTAGTACAATAATGGATTTTCTTGTATTGAACCACTCTTGCATACCTGGGAAAAAACCAATTGATTGTGGTGTATAATTCCTGTAATGTGCTTTTGGATTCAGTTTGCATGTATTTTGTTGAGGGTTTTTTCATCTATATTCATTAGAGATACTGGTCTCTAGTTCCTTTTTTTCATAGTATCTTTATCTGGTTTTGGTATTAGGGTGATGTTAGCTTCATAGAATGGGTTTGGTAGCATTCCTTCCTGTTCAAATTTTTGGAGGAGCTTAAACAAGATTTGTATTAGATTGTCTTTGAATGATTGGAAAAATTCACCTGTGAAGTCATCTGGTACAAGGCTTTCCATTTCTGGGAGTATTTTGATGGTAGCATCAATCTCTTCTTTTGTGATTGGTTTCTTCTAAGGTCAGTGTAGATGGTTTCTGTGTTTCTAGGCATTTGTCCATCTCTTTAACATTGTCTAGTTTTTTGTCAAAAAGTTGTTCATAGTATCCTTTTATGATCTCTCTTATTTCTGTGGGGTCATTTGTAATGTACCCCTTCTCATTTTTTATTTTATTTTTTTGTGTTTTCTCTTTTTCTTTTAACAGCTTAAGGATTTGTCAATTTCATTGATCTTCTCAAAGAACCAACTTTTGATTTTGTTGATTCTCTCTATTGAATTTTTATTCTTAATTACATTTATTTCTGCTCTGATCTTAACTTTCTTTCCTTCATCTTGTTTTGTGATTAGTTTGCTGTTCTTTTCCTAGTTTTTCCAGGTGTGCAGTTAGATCTTCAATTTGAGCTCTTTCTTCTTTTTTAATGTAAACATTGAGGGCTATAAATTTCCCTCTCAGCACTACCTTTGCAGTGTTCCATAGGTTTTGATATGTTGTGTACTCATTTTCATTTGTGTCAAGATATTTGCTTAATTCTCTTGCACTTTCTTCTTTGACCCACTGATTATTTAAGAGTGTGCTGTTTAATCTTCATAAATTTATGAATTTTCTCTTTTTCTATTCATTATTGATTTCCAGCTTCATTCCATTATGATCAGAGATAATATTTTGTATAATTTCAGTCTTTTAAAATTTATTGAGACTTGTCCTATGACCCATCATATAGTCTAACTTGGAGACAGATCCATAAGCAATTGAAAAGAAAGTCTATCCTGATTTTAGAGGTGCAATTCTTTATAGATATTTGTTATATCTAGTTCATTTATTATATTATTCAAGCTCTTTGTTTCTTTATCTTCTGTCCAGATCTTCTATTCAATACTGAGAGTGGTGCATTGAATTCTCCAAATATTATTGTAAAGATGTCTATTTCTCCATTCAATTTTGCCAGTGTGTACCTCATGTATCTTGGGGCATTCAGGTTAGGTGCATAAATATTTATTATAGTCATTTCTTCTTGGTGAATTGCAACTTTTATTAATTTATAATGACCTTCTTCATCCATTATAACAGGTTTTATCTGAAATCTATTTTCCCTGATATTAGTGTCTACTACTCCAGCTCATTTTTGGTTACTGTTTTCATGTAATACCTTTATCCAAACTTTCATTTTTATCCTGGTTGTGTCCTTATGTCTGAGGTGGGACTCTTGTAGACAAAATAGAGATAGCTCAACCTTTTTAATCCATTCTATCAGACTATGTCTTTTGATTAGGAAGTCCAATCCACTAACATTCAGTTATTACTGTAAATGCATTACTTACTTCATTCATTTTGTCCTTTGGTTCTCTGTCGTCATGTTGTTCTATTGTCTTTCTTTTTATCCTATTGTTTACCATTCCTAATAATCTTCATTTCCAAACTCTTCTCCAAATCTTTCTCCCTTGTTTTTATCCTCTCAAGCTGTGGCACTCCCTTTAGTATTTCTTATAATTCTTGTCTTTTGGAAACATATTCTATCAGTTTTTGTTTGTTTGTGTAGACTTTGAACTCATTATCAAAGGACAGATTTGTCAGTTACAGAATTCTTGCATTGCAGTTTTTCTCTTTCAGTACCTTAAATACATCATATCACTTTCTTCTTACCTCCATGGTTTCTGATGAGAGGTCAGTACTTAACCTTATCTAGTTTCCCTTGTAAAGGTTGCTTTGTTCTCTTCTTCCTGCTTTTAGAATCCTCTCCTTATCTCTGATATTTGTCATTCTAAATAGTTGGTGTCTCAGTTTAGGTCTCCTTTTTATCCTTTGGCTTTCCATTGTCATAGCTTACTATTTTCTGTCTTTTCACCCTTTAATTTGGAGAAGTCTGTAGAATTTAAGATAATTAGATAATTATCTTAAATTTAATTTCACACCCTTGTTTTTCTTTTCAGGCTGCAACACCACCTTGAATATCTCTTGTAATTCTAGTTTTTGTGACATACTCACTCAGTTTTTCTTCATCTGTGAAGACTAAATTCACCATCATTTTTGAAGGGCAGTTTTTTGTTGACACAGAATTCTTGGCTAACATTTTTTCTCTTTCAGTAACTTAAATACATCATACCACTTTATTCTCTCCTACATGGTTTCTGATGAAAGTTTAGCACTTAATCTTATGGAGATTCCCTTTCATGTGATGTTTTGTTTTTCTCTTGCTGCTTTCAGAATCCTCTCTTTATCTATGATAGTTGTTATTCTGAATAGTAGGTGTCTTGGTGTAAGTCTACTCGGATTTTTTCTGTTTGGGGTGCATTGTCCTTCTTGGATATTCATATCTATGTCTTTCATAAGGTTACGGAAGTTTATAGTCATTATTTCCTCAGATATTCTTTCTGCTCCTTTTCCATTTTCTTCTTTTTCTGGGATACTTATCACACATGCATTTGTGTTTTTCAACTTTTTATTCAATACCCAAGGCTCTGTTCCATTTTTTCCATTATTTTCTCTTTCTGTTTTCCTGTTTTTTCCAGTTATGATTTATTTCCTTGAAATCACTAATTCTGTCTTTAAGCAATTCAAATCTATTGTTATATGTCTCTAATGTATTTTAGTATCATTCATTGTGTCTTTCATTCCAATAAACTCTGTTAATTTTATTTTTTTGCAGGTTTTCAAATTGTTCTTTATGCTTACCCATTGTCTTCTTATTATCCCTTATCTCTTTAGTCATATTTTTCTTCAATTATTTCAATTGTTTTAGTAGACTTGTATGATTATTATTGATTAGTTTCCTTAAATCCTGTACTTCATCAGGGTATTTGCTTTGTTCCTTTGGCTAGGCTATTTCTTCTTGTTTCCTAGTATGGCTTTTTTTTTTTTTTTTT
>JAQZBX010012759.1:0-30713 GCA_029593785.1 Cabassous unicinctus | reverse complement strand
ACTTCAATAAAATTTAGATAAAGGAATAAAAATAGGGCCAGTGACTTACTAATAAGGGTGAAGGTTTTCTCTCAGGGTTGGGGGCTAAAGACGGACGAAAAGTTGTCTTTTTCTTTCAATCCTGAACTGCCAGCAGATGGCAGTCATTGGCAAACCTTTCCTTGGAGGTATTTCTTCCAACCTCCACTTTCATGTGTGTTTGGTTTTGCCAGAATCTAGATTCAAAGAGTGCTTGGCTGGCCAAATTCACTGAAGAGAACCTATTCTCCACTGTCTGATGCACCCTCCCTTTACCCTTGTAACAGCTGACAGGGAGGAAGATGTATGTTCCTCTCTCATTTTGCTGAAATAAGCAGGATTTTGTTTTTGTGTTTCTTTTCTTTTAGGCTTAATGTCTTGAAGTTGAGGGATGAGGGCCTTCCTGGCTGCTTCAGGGGGTTAGTAACACACATTTGTTGTTTTGGGTTCTTTTCTCTGTCCCTCACCCTCTGGTTCTTTGCACAACAATACCTAGTCTGCTGACCCCGAAAGCAGGTCTCTCAGACAGCTTTTGACCTTTTCTCCATTGTTTTTGTGGGAGGATTGAACCTTGCCTGTTTATTCCTATATCATCTTCCAAGAACTCCCAACTTTACTTTGTAATTTTTAATTAAAAAAAATATTTTTCCCCTTTTCCCTTTGCTGTACCACCAGGACTTAGAAGGGAAATCTATGCCTTCACCATAGGATTTCTACTGTTACAAACTTTTGATTACAAAACCTCTGAAACTGCATTCTGACCTTTTCATTCAAAACATTAAATAGATGTGAACAATGGAACATACCTAGATAGTAACCTAGATAGATGGATATAATTCAATTTAATTTTTACCTCAAGATTATGACAATCATTTGCTTCTTCCATATGTTCAAACATTTACATTTAATCTTATATTATGAAAAATATTATTTGAATTTTTTTCAATAACCCAAATGAGCTTTCCAATGTATAAATTAATGTATATGCACCTATATCATTTTCTTCTTGTTCTCTTTAATCTATGATGCATTTTTATAATACCAAAATAAGGATGTTAAATCACCTCATGTATCTTTCATTATATTAACTAGATGTTTAAAAATTACCTACTGTCCCCATAATTGACAATATATTTGGAGTTATTTAAAAATATTTTTATGTTCTTACTCATTCAAATTATGGTTTTCTGACATGTCTGTGTAATCCTGATTTGTCTGCTCAAATTTGTAACTAGTCAATTGTAAGCTCTTTAGATCTTTGTATCTTGGAGCTAACTGAATGGCGAGTTCTGCTTAGTGATTAGTATGTGTGAAGCTGGCAGTGATATGCAGGATTCCTCTGAATGCCACTTTGCAGAACACATTCCTCTCAGGCTGCAAACTATAAATATTGTCTATACTTTCCCCTGCCAATTTACTTAGGATCTATTTTAATAGAGGAACACCCTCAGATATTTTGAAGAATGCATATGACTGGCTGTTAACTACTTCTGGTGTTAACAGGATAAGGCTAAGGGAGCTGGGGCTTTTCTAAGCAAAATTTCAATCAATGTTGATTGCATGTTCTTTCTCTCTCTAATAGACACCATATTTCTGAAAATTTAAGATGTCTTATTGCATCTGTCTCCTATCCTACTTCCATGGACTCTATCACCAACACTTCGACCCACATTGCTTAAATATTGTATTAGTCAGGGTTCTCTAGGGAAACAGAATCAAAAGGAGATATCTTTAAATAGTATAAGATTTTATAAAATTCTCTCATGTTACTGTGGGGATTCACAAGTTCAAATTCTGCATTCAGGATGCAAACCAGGGGCTCCAATGAAGTTCCTTGATGAGTTCCCAGGAGAAGATGGCTCCAAAGTCAAGCTGGAAAATTTCTCTGATTACTGAAATAACTTCCCCTTTTAAGGCATTCAACTGAATGGATAAAACATCACTCATTGCTTATGACAGTCTCCTTGGTTGATTGTAGATTTAATCAGCCATCCATGCAATAAAGTCACTGATGACTAAAGTCTATAAATGTCCTTGTATTACAATTGAGCCATTGTTTTCTTGACCAAACAACTGGGCACATTTATCTGGCCATACTGACACATTAGCTTGACCATCACAGATAGAAAATTTCATATGGCTTCCAAAATATATTAAGATCAATTTTTGAATACTTTCACATTGTCTTTATAACCGTTGCTCATAATTTATATTTCTTTACTATTATTTTGGTGGTTTATAGACCATTAATCTTAGGTAAAAATCTTTTGAATATCTTAAGGAAAACTTTGACAAGATGTTTGTGTTTTAACCAAAATTTAAACACAAAAATATTTATTTAATCTTGACTAGACAAACAGATGGATGAAATACAATTGGATTTCAGTTATTTTATAAACAGAGCTACTTATTTTCTCCATCTATGAGCTCCAGAGAATTTATACTCATCCTGATGTACTTATTTTCCAATGTTTCACATTAAGGTGTTAGAGTCATGCTTCAGGTTTAGCTGATCTTTGCGTCCCAAGTTAGAAATGTCATGCCCTGATCTTGACAGAAACTAGAAAATATGGAGATGAAATTTGCCAGAACTGGAATCACTAAAATCCCCTTGTGAATTGGTACATTAACAAAACTTGATTCACATAATTCACATAGGCAATTCTGTTCCTAGTCATTTTTTTGTTCCATGGTTGAGCACTAAGTCTTCAGTAGGACAAGAGCTTACAAGGATGTGATTCTCAAATATTGAGCAGTTAACAAGACACAAACTTGTCCAGAAGTTAGGAGAATTGCCATTAGGGGAGAAAATAAGCCTATAAGTCTTGGACGTGAGAAGATATGGTGTAAGTCAATTTTTAAGCCACCACTTTTCTAGTGGTAAATGCTGCATTTACACAAAATTCTTAGGCTCAGTGGCCAATATAAGAAAAGTTTGTTTCTTGCTCATAATGCATACAAATGTGTGTTGGCAATACAAATGTTTAACTTCAATAGAGCCTGCTTCAATTATTTACTTTCCTTATATTGTAGTGATATTTCTTTTTTTATTATAAACTCCATATTACTTATTAGTTTTTTTCTTTGTTTTAAAACATCAGCTATCTTTTTAGTCAATTCTATTGTGTTCGAATTTATATATAATTAATTAATTGATTTTATGTATATATTTGATGTATTTTGACAAATGCATACACTCATTTAAATGCTGTCATTCCCCCAAATTTCCTGTGTACAACTTAGTTGTATGGCTCTGGCACATGGTAGTGTACAAGATGGGAAAAAATTGTCAGTCAATTATTCTATTACATCTGAAGGTGTAGCTGGGGGAGGATCCCCTTCCAAGCTTACTCATATTGGTAGCAAGATGCTACTAATCATAGAATGTTGGATGGAGGGCCACAGCTCCTCACTGTATGTTAGTTGAAGTTCTCCCTCAGTTCCAGACAATGTGAGCCTCCACATTTGTCAGCTCACAACATGGAAGCTAGCTTCCATCAGAGCTGACAAATGAAAGAGTGGCTCAAGACAAAAGTTGTGGTCTTTTACAATCTAATATTGATGTGATAACCAATAATCTCTACCACCTTATATTCTCTAAAATCTATTCCACAGTTATGGGGAGTGACTTAGCAAGGGTTTCAATAATAGGAGGTGTATATCACTGCATACCGTAATAAAAGCTTATCCCCTCATTGTTCCATATATTATAAGATGTATACACTCTGTCTAGTGGGAATAAAACTATTCCAATCCTTGTGTATGCTCAATGAATTGGTGCTCTTATTGCTTTTCTGTAATTATTCTATAAGGCTCATCAAAGCTCCTATCAGATTTATATTACTTAGAAAATTGTACTACTCAGCAAACTATAGAAGTGAACCCTGAAACATGTCTTTGGAGTTTAAAACTGTACAGCTTCTTTGTATTCTAGTGTTTAGTTTTCTAATGTCTTTGGGTCTTCTGAACTCTGATATGTTTGATTGTATCTGCATTAAAGTCTAGAAATGATTCTAGGAAGTAAGTTTGAAGAAAGCTAAGGCTCCCCTCAATTTTTCCTCTTCTCTTAGAAACAGAATTCTGTGCATTCCATTATACAATGTTTAAAAAATATTTTTTTCATCTCTTTTTTTGGTTTCCTGTTTGTTAATGAGTGTTGAGAAATGGCATTAATCACTGAATTTGAGAGGTAATGAAAATCAAGAAAACTAGCATTCATAGAAATTTAAAATGTGGGTTAAAAGTCTTCTAACATTGCCCATGTGTTTAATATTTATGACACATTTTATCCTTTGTAATGGTGGCAATTTCCTGCGGTATGATTTTCATTAAACCATTATGCAGGTTTATCAGTTATTATTTCTAAAAGCTTTTGTTTAAAAATTATTTTATTTTCTTGATTTTTAATGATTTTTAAAGTATAAATTCTAGTTTGGTGTCTGATTTCACCTCTCAACTGCTTAAAGTTGGACTTTCATGCACTGTTTCTGATGAGAAGATCTGCAGTAATTTTGTTTTACCATTGACCCCTGAATATAATGAATACTGTAATGGCTTGTTTTTACAAATTTCCTTTTTTTTTTTTCCTACTTAGAGATTGTTGACCTTCTTAAATCTGTAGGTTCATTTTTACTGTTTTCTCCTTCTGCTTTTCTTGGTATTTTATTCATGAATTTTTAGGCAACTTGATTTTGTCACCATAGTCTTTGATGCTATGTTCATATTTTTTAGGTGTTAAAATTTTTACATAACCCATTGTTCAATGAGGGGACCAAGAAGATGTTATAACTACTTCAAAGGAGAGATTCAATAAGGTAGTTACAAGGGGAAAGAAAGGTTCCAATGAATTTGTAAATGGAGGCAAATACAGGTTCTTCCACAGATGATTAATAACAAGAATCATTTTGAATTGCTATCAGTAACAGTTTGCAGAGTTATAAAATTACTTCTATGTACTCAAGTCTGATAATCTGGAGGATTTTTATTGTGGGTCCAGAAAATAGAGATGTGTGTACTGAAGAACATTTTTTTCCATCCAAGTTAAATATTTCTTTAGTTTTCTGTTATCCAATGTGGTAAACATTTGCTTAGGTCATCGTTCTTTTTTTTCTATTTAAAAAGCAGTTTTACTGAGATTATCATCACACCATACAATTCATCCAAAGTATAATATCAATGGTTTTTTAGCATATTTATGGAATTTAGAATTCATCAACACAATCAATTTTAGAATATTTTCATTACTGCATAAAGAAAATCCCATACCTTCAGCTGTCACCTCTAAATCTCTGTATTCTTTTCCCATCCCTATATAAGCACAAATCTATTTCTGTCTCTACCAAAGTATTTATATTTCCATTTTATATAAATGGAATCATACAATATGTAGTATTTTCTGTTTGCTTTCTTTAATTTAGAATCATGTTTATTTTTAATTTTACTTTTAATTTTTATTTTTAAATAAGCTTTAGATTACAAAAATTATACATCAAAAATATTGGGAGAATCCCATATACCCTCTTCTCTCCTCTTACACTTTTCCCCATTAACAAGATCTTTCAGAAATGTGGTACATTTGTTACAATTGATGGAAACATGGTGAAGCATTGCTGCTATCCATGCAATAGTTTACATTATAGTTTCTACTTTTCACCGCACAAGTCTATAGGTTATGACAAAATGTATAATGGCCTGTATCCATCATTGGAATGCCATTCAGAACAATTCCAATGTCCCAAAAAATGGCCCAGGTTATACCCATTCTTCTTCCCCATCCGCTCAGAAATTCTGGTGACTTGGGCATGACCAATGAGCTGGAGAGTTGATGTTGCAACACTGCTGAGATTCAAGGCTCAACAGGCATATGAAAAGACTGAAGATTTAAGTCTCTGATAAATGTATTAAGGATTATAGTGGTAAATATAGTTTCAAATAAAATGGGCAGAAGAGCCATGTGTAAGAAAATTGTAAATGAATCTAACTCAGTTATATTGGGGAAATATATTTTAAGGAAAGGCCCACTGACAGGGTGCTAAATTCTGTACTGTCTATAGTGTTTAGCTGTCTCTAGAGTGCTCAGGAGCACTCCTGCTTGAGGCACTGTTTACTGTTGTTGTCAATGAGATCCTCCTGAGACATAAATAAGTGTAACCTCTGGAATGGACTCCAAACTCTCTATGAAATTATTTAGCCATAAAAACTCATTTACATATAATATATACTTTTTTGGTCAGGTATTTTTCCAAATGCATTGCTAGTTGACACTTGGTAATAATCCCTCAGTGCCAGTGATGCTTATCCCAGGAAATCATGTCCTAAGCTAGGGAGAAGTTAGTGAGTTTATATGCTGAATTTGGTTTAGAGAACACATTTGAGCAACAAGGAGGCATTCAGGAGGTAATTCTTGGGAATATATAATACTAAGCTAAGTTTCAATTTCTCAATAACAAAGTTTGTAAGTACAACCATAAATGTCAAGGGCCTGGCATGTTGATTTGTCCTCCTTCACTAGGCACTACCTTTGAACTCTAGGGTTTCTTGCTGCTCTATTGGAGAATGTATCAGAACTACCATGCATGGGAATTCAATATTCTTTTGGTCAAAATGTGTGTCTCCACCCACTGAGACAACACCCCATAACCACTTGAACATATTCATCTTCCATAAAGGTGCACCACTCCCCACACCTCTCCTGATCACTGACACCCTGCACAATTGTTACTTTCTTAACATAGTTGTGACACATCTATATCCAAAACCTCCCCAAAATCAAAGTAAAATATAAATGAATAGAAATAATAAAAGTAAAATAATAATTAAAAAAATAAAATATAAACAGTTTTTTAAAATTGTGTGTCTTTCATCATCATAAGATATGTTATTTTTAAGTACAGTGACAAATTTCTCTGTATGTTCCCCCAGTGTCTTAGTTTTTTTGCTATATTTTCAAAGATGCTTTAGTTTACAGAAAAGTCATATAGAAAATATATCCCACCCCTCCTCTTTTCACATTTCCCTTTATTGATAACATCTTACATGATTATAGTACATCTGTTACAATTGAACAAATATCAAAGCATTGCTACTAACCATGGTCAATGGTTTTACATTGTGTATTACAATTTGCACCATAAACTTTTATAGGTTTTTGCAAAAATTATAATGTCCTGTATCCATAATTGCAAGATCATGCAGAAAAAGTCCAATGCCCCAAAAATTCCTGTTTCCTAGTATGGCTTGTAATGTTTTGCTGTTGTCTGTCTAATCATCTGTTTATCTTGGGCTTATTCTCAGGATCCACTTCTCTTTCTACTTTATGCTTTTATTTTGTTGTGTTTTGTGTTTTGACACTTGGTTCAACTTATTCTATGTCCTTGTCATTTTCTATGTTTCCATTAAAAATTTTTAAGACCACAGAAAGAAAGATAGAAGGAGAGAAAATGAATAATAATAATAATTTTTAAAATGAAGATAAAAAAGGAACTATAAAAAGCCAGGCAAAAACAAAAGTAATGAGAGCAAAAAATCATGAAAAGTACAGAGGTGTAAGAATACAAAAATATTTAATAACAATGATAAAGAAGAAAAATAAAATTAGAAAAAAGATAAAATAATATAAAATACCAGAAAGATGGGGGAAAAAATAATGAAGACCAAATAAGAAAAGGTGGAATGAAAGCAAAGCAAAGGATAAGAGAAAAATGAAAGAAAGAAAAGGAATAAAGAAACTAAGGAGAAAAAAGAAGGAAATAAAAAGTAACAAAGGAAAAAATACCAAATAAAACAAAAGAGCCCAGGAAAAACAAGCTTCCTTCTTAGGCCACTAAGAACAATTTCAGGTGTCAGTGCTTATCATTCACCCTGTAGCCCACCCTCCACAGGTAGATATCTAGTTTTAGAGAGCAAAATATATAATAAAAAAATTAAAAAATAAAATTAAAAATTAAAAATTAAGAAATAAAATTAAAATATTAAGAAATATAAAATAACCAATAAAAAAACATAAGAAAAGACAAAATCTCAGTCTGTAAATTCCCTATGACAAGGTGCCAGGTTGAGGCCTGACAACCCACTGAATCACTCTCTGGATTCCATATCTTAAGCAATAATGAGGATAGAACCATGGATCTCGTAGTTGTATGGCAGATATCAATCCACTGAGCTACACCCACTTCACAGATTATGTGGGATTTTGAAGGTTTATTTGTCTCTCCTATATCCCCTAAGGAGTGATGGGCTTCTAACTGCTGTCTGGCTCTCCTGGGCTGTTAGAAGACTGTCCAGCTACCTGCTCAGTGACACAGCTTCTCTCAATCCCAGGGCAGATGGATGTCTCAGCTCAATCTGATCCTTCGTCTCCCTCACTGGGGCTATTTCAGCCCTGGCTGGGGTCTTTCAGTATTACTCTGTTCTGCCTGCCATATATCCCCTAACCCTTACACTTCTCTCTCTCTCTCTGAGTTTGCTGGGTGCCTATGCCACACTTCTTTGCCACACTTCAGCTTTACCATGGATTGGTTAGTTGCAAGCTCCACATGCTGGGCTGGCTACAGCATAGATTCAAAGTGGGCTCAGCTGGCCAAACTCACTGAAGATAAACCACTTTCTGCCCTCCTCCAGATACCTCTTCCTCCCAGGGATGAGGACAATTTTTTTCCTCTCGGTTTGCTGTACTTTGCCAGGAATTTTACCAAGACTATTCACTTTGAGGCTGGAGGGTATGTGCCATTCCCAGACTCAGGTGTAAGTTGCTTGTGGTTTTTGTTTGGCCTCTTTGTCTCTCTGTTTCTCTTCCCCCTAGTGATGCACAGCACCCTCCACGTCTTCAGAAAGCCAAAGCAGCTTTCTCAGATACATTTTTGCCCTTCTGTTGTTTTTGTTAGAGGTTTGACACCTACTTTCCTACTCTGATGCCATCTTCCTGAAAGTCCCACTATTAATACTCTTACTATTCTTTCCTCAATTGTAACAAAAGTACCACAGTAAAGCAAAGTGTCAATAACAAGAGATATATTGGAAAATGCTGTATTTTTGCATTACATTTCTGGAAACTTACAATTTCTCCAATTAAAAAATCATATAAAAATGTTATGGTTTAATGTCAGGTAGTATGATTCCTTAAAATTTGTTTTTCTTTGTCACTATGCTTTTGGCTGTTCAGGGCCCCTTGCCCTTCCAAATATATTTCATAGTTAGCTTTTTCCATTTCAGTAAAAAAAAAAATGCTGTTGCAATTTTTATTGGGATTGCATTAAATTTGTAAATGACTTTGGGTAGGACAGATATCCTAATGATATTTAGTCTTCTGATCCATGAACATGGAATATTCTTCCATTTACTCAGGTTTTCTTTAATTTCCTTAACAATGTTGTGTAAATTTCTGTGTACAATTCCTTTATATTTTTAGTTAAGTTTTTCCTAGATATTTTATTTGTTATTGTAAATGGAATTTTTAAAAATTCCTCCACAGATTGCTCATTTTTAGTGTACAGAAATTCTACTGATTTTTGCATGTTAATCTTATATCCTGCTATTTTACTGAACTCATTCATGAACTCTAGAAAGTTTGTTGTAGATTTTTCAGGGCTTTCTTTATATAAGATCTTGATATCGTGAAACAGTGAGATTTTCACATCTTCCTTTCAAATTTGGATGGATTTTATTTCTTTTTCTTGTCTAAGTACTAGAGCAAGTACCTAACATATTGTAAAATAAGAATGCTAACAGTGGGCATCCTTGTCTTGTTCCAGATCTTAATGGGAAAGCCTTTAGCATTTCACCATTTACTATGATGTTAGCAGTGGGTTTTTCATAGATACCATTAATTATGTTAAGGAAGTTTCCTTCTATTCCTATCTTTTGAAGTGTTCAAGATACCTGAATTTAAGGCATACTACAAACCTACAATGGTCAAATCTGCATGACTTTTGCACAAGTAGAGACATAGTGACCAATGGAACTGAATTAAGAATTCTGATATAGATCCTCACATATGTGGTCAACTGATATTTGTCAAAGCGACTCAACTGGGATAGAATGGGCTCTTCAAAAAAAGGTGCTTGGAGAAATGGATATCCATATCTAATAGAAAGAGAAAGGATCACTGTCTCATGCTATATGTACAATTTATTTAAGATGGATCAAAGATCTAAATATAAGAGCCAAGACCATAAAAATCTTATAAGATAACATAGGGAAATATCTATGAGATCTTGTTCTATGAAATGACTTCATAAGTTTTACACCCAAAATATGAGAAATGAAATAAAAAGATAATGGGACCTCCTCAAAATTAAAAACTTTTCCACTTCAAAGGAGTTTGTCAAGAAAGTAAAAAGAAAGCTTACTCAATGGGAAAAAAATTGGTAACAATTTTTCTGATAAGGACCTAATATCCAGCATATATAAAGAAAACCTTCATACCAAAAAGAAAAACAAAAATAACACATTTTAAAAATCATCAAGATATTTTAATAGAAACTTTGCCAAAGAACAAATACAAATTACTGAAAGTATATGAAAAGAGGCTAAACATCTTTAGCTATTATGAAATGCATAACAAAAGTATGATGGGATATCATCTTACACCTATTAGACTGACAGCTATTATAAAGAGAAGTGCAAGTGTTGGAGAGGATGTGGAGGAGAGGGAAAACTCATCAATTGCTGGTGGGAATGTAGAATGATGCAGCCATTGTGAAAGACAGTTTGGCACTACTTCAGGAAACTAAATATAAATCCGATATCAGATACAGCAATCCCACTACTGGGTATATACCAAGAAACATTGAAAGCAGGGACATGAAAAGAATTTTGCACACCAATGTTCAGAGTGACATTACTCATTATTGCCCAAAGTTGGAAGCCAACCAAGCATCCAACAACAGATGAATGGATAAGCAAATTGTGGTATATACATACAATGTAATATTAGTTAGCTTTTAAAAGGAATGCAGTATTAACATTTAGGACAACATGGATGAATCTTGAAGAACTTATGTTGAAAAAATTAAGACAATCACTGAAGGATAAATATTCAATGACCTCACTGAAAAGACTTAAGCACACTGAGCAGACTCACAGAGTTAGAGTCTTGAAGATAGGTTATCAGGAGACAGATAGGGAAAAGAATGTGGTGAGCCAATGCTCACTGTAGGCAGAAACCATAACAAGGTTTGTTAGGCAGTGCAAGTGGGGGATTTTGGTGCAGTGAGGTGAAGGGGAGTAGGGTAGGGGGTTGGGTTGGACTATCCATGAAACTAGGGTAGGGCTTTAGGAAGGAACAAGAAACATCTGGAGATTTTTAGGTCTCTGGTTAAAACTACAATGGTGGGAATGTTCTTTTGGCATATATGGCAAAGAGGCCTACTGGAACAGTTTTTGGGTTTGTTTTGGGGCAGGTTTTGGATTACACCTGGGGTTGGGGGATATGTTGGATAAGGCATACCTGAGGCATGCTTCTATGGACTATGAAATGTCCATCTTGTCATAGTGTGTTTTCACAGTTGGTGGAGGCCCACATAATAAACAAACAAACAAAAAACACATTAAACTCCCTTTCAGGAGAGTCCTGCTATGTTCTTAATTAGAGGGAAAAGAATCTCTCAAGAATATAGGCAGTGCCTTATAAAAGATAACAGATCATTATGTCAAGCCTTCAATATTAATGCATGTAACTATGAGCCAAATTCTTCAAAAACTGAAACTTAGTGTTTACCAAAGATTCAAAGAGGAGAGGGAGAGAAAAATAGAATAGATGGATAATAAGGCATTTTTAGGGCATTGGAATTGATCTGCATGGTCTTGCAATGACAGATACAGGCCACTGTAAATTTTGTCAAAACTTATAAAAGTGAACTGTGCAAAATTATTTGATAATATAAACCATTGACCTTGGCTAGTAACAATGCTTTGATATTTGTTCAATTGTAACAAATGCACCTCACTCATGTAAGATGTTATCAATAGGAGAAAATGTGAGAAAGGGAGGTGGTGGAGTATAAGGGAATACCCAATATTTTCTATATGACATTTCTGAAACCTATAGCTTTTTTGAAATATAGTGAAAAAAACAAGACACTGGGGAAACATACAGAAGAAATTGTCACTGTCCATAAAAGAAAACATATATTATTGTGATGAAAGATGTAATTTATTTTATTTTTTAAATTTTTATTATTTTTATTTTTATTTGTTTTTTTTTAATTATTATTTTATTTTTATTCATTTATTTTTGGCTTTGTTTTGGGGCAGGTTTTGGATTACACAAAGGTCACAATTGTTCCAGGGGAGGATCACTGGTGTGGGGTGTTGGTGATGAGGGGATGAGGGTAGAGGGTTGCACCTAGGTTAAGCCTTTATAGAATATGAATATGTTATAATTGTCATTGGGTGTTGTCTTGGTAGGTGGAGATCCAAACAATTACCAAAAGAATATTGAATTCCCATCCTGGGTAGTCCTGATACAATCTGAAATAGAACAGCAAGAATCACTAGAATACAATGATAGTGCCTAGTGTAGGAAAACCGACAAATATGCCAAGCTATTGACATTGATGATTGTACTTACGAACCTAGTTCTTGTGAAATTGAAATTTAGCTTAGTATTATATATTGCCTAAAAGTTACATCCTGAAAGCCTTCTTGTTGCTCAAATGTCATCTCTCTGTAAGACAAACTCAGCATATAAGCTAATTACCTTCCCCCAGCATGGGACATGATTCTATGGGATAAGCCTCCCTGGTATCAAGGGATTATTACCAAGTGCCAACTAGCAATGCATTTGGAAAAAGACTTTGACTAAAGGTGGTGATATTGAATAATAATGGGCTATTATGATTAAGATATTTCAAAATGTGCTGGGAGATCATTCCAGAGGTTATGCTTATGCACATCTCATTAGGATCTCATTGACTACCACAGGAAATGGTGCCTCAAGCGGAGGTGTTCCTGAGAACTCTAGAGACATCTAGACAGCATAGACAGGGCAGTAAATGTCAAGTATTAGGCACCCTGTCAGTGAGCTTTACCTTGGAATACAGTTTCACCAATGTAACAGATTTAGACACATTTATAAATTCCCTATATATTCCTTTTCTGCCCCATTCATTTGAACCTATAAATAACATTATAATCATTAAAGATACATACAAGAGGCTTAAATCTTTGGTCTATTCATATGCCAGTTGAGCCCTGGATCTCAGCAGTATTGCAGCACTTGCTCTCCAGTTCACTGAACTTTTCCAGGACAAATTTAAAAAATGATGATAATGGACAATACCCATACCAAAAAACAGAGTATCTACATCGACAAACAAGACAGTTACATCCATCTGCCTTATGGGATATAAGCCCCCTTTCAATCAGAAAGACAGTGGGCATCACCATCCCAAATTCCTCAAGATTGAGGAATGAACAAACATAAAGTGGAGATGCAACTCTGTACTAAAGTAAACTTTATTATTCTCGCAGTGGAAGAACTTGTAACATTGATATAAAGGCAGTGGCCACCAGAGGTTCTGAGGGGAGGGACAAGGAAGAAAATGTGTAACATGGGTCACTTTTCAGTCACTGGAATTTTTCTGAATGACACTGTATGATGGATACAGGCCATTATACATTTTGTCAAAACCTATAAAATTGTGCAGTGCAAAGTGTAAATTATAATGCAAACTAAATTGCTACCATGGTTAATAGCAATGTTTCAATATGTGTCCATTAATTGTAATAAATGTGCCACACCAGTGAAAGATATTGTTAATGGTGAAAACTGTGGGGGGTCGGGTATATGGGAAAGTTCTTATGTTTTCAAATTATCATTTATATGATCTAAAGCTTCTGTAAAAAATGAAAAAAAATTTAAAAGGATATTAATAAGTAAAGTCCATACATTATATTGGATGCATTTTTCCCATTAGTCCTATTAACACCTTGTATTAGTGTCATACATTTTTTCATAATCATATAAGAAAATTCTTATACTATTACACAACCTCCATCTATAACCTACTAATTTGAAAAGATACCAACCTAACTTCCCATAGTGTGCAAGTTCTCTGCTCTCATATCCCTCTGTTTCTCCTCCTTAAATTGTTTCTGTACCACTTTACCACTTGATAATTGCACATCTGTTATTAGGAAATATGCCTTTTTCTTGTTCAATTGTATTCATATTTTTATATCAATTAAAGTCTATAGTTGTATATTAGGAATGCAGTCTTATTTTGTTTTGCATTCACACTTTTAGTGAACCTTCCTGATAATGTTCATTTCTGCACACTACTCCAAGTTACTCTTTCCTCTCCTTTTCTATCAACCTGCAGAAGTTCCTTTAGTAATTCTTGTAGGGCCAGTCTTTTCTGGTTGAACTGTTTCTGCTAATATGGTAATATTTTAAACTCTCCCTCATTTTTGAAGGTTAGTTTTACCAAATAAAGAGTTTTTGGCTTACAGTTTTTCTCTTTCATAGAAAAATATAAATCACACCAATGCTTCTTGACTCCATGGTTTCATATGAGATTTCAGCATTTTGTCTTATTGATGATCTTTTGAATGGGATGAATCACTTTTCTCTTTCTGTTTACAGGATTTTCTTATTTTTTAACTTAATACTTAATATTCTGATTGCCTTGTGTATTGCTGTAGATCTATTAGGATTTATTCTGTTTTGCGTATGTTGCATTTCTTGGACAGAATATTTATTTCATTCATAAGAGTTTGGAAATTTTTGGCCATTATTTCCTGAAATATTCTTTTTGCACCTTTTCCCTTCTTTTCTCTTACTGGGAAAATCATGATGTATAAGTTTGTATTCTTAATTCTGTAACTCATATCCTGAGACTGTGCTCAATTAATTCTATCTTTTTCTCTATTTGTTTATCTGACTTATTCACATTGTACTGTGTTCTAGCTAATGGGTCTTTCTTCTACCTGTTTAAATATGTGGTAAAATACCCCTAGTGTATTTCTAATCTCAATTATGTAGGCTTTCATCCACATAATTTCTCTTATCCTTCTTTTTAAACTTTCTGATTCTTCTGTTTGACTGTTTTTGTTTTCTTAATAGCCATGATCTCTATATCAACCATTAGATTATTCCTATCCATATTTCCCTCATCTCCTTGAATTGATTTAGAAGTTTTGTTTGAACTTCTTTCTTCTGTTGTTCCAAATTTTGTGCATCCTTTGAAGCTTTAATTTGTTACCTATATTCAGCCATAGCTTTCTTTTCTTATTATTGCTTGTAATTTATTGAAGATTTCTGGGCATCTGATTATTTTGGTGTGTTAACTTTGAATGTCAGATTCTCCCTCTTTTGTAAGGTTATATTTTTGGTTGACTTTGTGTTAAGGCTTTCCTTTGATTCTTGGACAAACTTAATTTTTTCCTTTACAGTAGCCTATGTTTAACTATTCAGATTTTCCCAGCTCTTCTGCATCAGATTTTTTGCTCTGGATATGTGGTACAATTTTTAGGTTTGCACTATTTGAGTGCACTTGTTTCACCTCCAGGAGAAACCTTCATTTCCTCTGTTCCTTTTCCAGGAATCTTGAATTGTTCTCCCTGTCTTAGTGTAGAATTTTCTCACCAGCTCCTATGATTTGTTTAAATTCTCTCCTTCAGTCATCTTCCCCTTTTCATTATATATTTCAGTTCTGAGACCCATCCGGTGTCAGTGCAGTTCCCCCATCTTTTTTATGAGGCTTTTCTGCCTCCTGATTTTTCACTATTAGTGTATTCTGCCCTGGGAACTTGCATGGGGTCAATCCAGAAAAGTCAGTTTTGTATTAGGTTGTCCATAAAACAGAGACTGGACTGAATGTGTGCACCTTTTGCCAATAGTTCTGTGGTGGTGTCTTTTTTTTTTTCAGTGAACTTTTGCATGTGACATTCTTCTACTGTTTGTGTTCCATCCTGTTTCTCTGTGAATTTTGGTCCCTGTTCCTGGATATGTATGGAGTTTTAACTCACTGCTGTGAGTGGCTCTATGTTCTGTATCTGCAGCAGGACAACCCAGGCCATCCTTTCCCTGTGAGACTCCCAAGCAGTGCAGAAAATAGACAGTGGGAGGGGACCAGGCTGTTAAGATGGAGACAGGACTTTCCTAATTAAGTTTAGTGTATTTTCTTTTTTTAAGCATTTATGGAGTACTTCTCCAGTGTCTATTTTACTCCAGAGTTCCAAAGAAGTGGACTTTGTCTTTTTTATTCATTAATTCTGATGAGAGACTTTTCCAGTGAAGTCTTAGTTCACCATGTTGATGATGTCACTCAGGAATAGAACTGATTTTTCCCCAATGGCCCATCCCTTCAGGGGTTATTTTCATATGCTTTTCAGTTATCTGACCAAAATCTTCAGGCTATTAGCCAAGCCTATGAGTCAGTGAGGTACAACAAGACTCACACACAATAAAATGTGTGGCCTTAACTGCAATTCCTACAAAGGCTTGGGGGTGAAGGAAAGCAGGGATGAACATAGATAATACATGAATAACAAAAATGAACTCAGTAAATGAAGCCCAACCAAAAAATGATGTAAATTTCCAATGGGCCTCTCCCATAGAAAGAGTTGGGCAAGTGTCCTAGAGGTGCTGTGGTTTCAAATCTCAAATGAAAGAGGACTGTTTTTCTTTCATTCTTGAGCCAGGAGTTCAGGGATCCCAGTCATCTGTACACTGGTATCTAAGACACTGAATAATATCATTTCCCCCTCCATTTATCCATTGGATTATAACCTTAGTGTAGAAACATTTGTTGCCCCTGGAGAAGCATTCATTGGTTTGGTAAAATGTTCATGTAAAAATCCTAGGGCTTTCTCTGATTCATTGCAAGGTTCATGGGATTGGCAGAGAGAAGAGCACCCTTATTAGTCAAAGACATATATAGTCCTGAAGCACTCAGCAGTACTAATCAATTGTTTGTGATGGAGGCAAAGGAAGAGGAAAGGCTGGCAGAGCAGTTGTTTTCCAGCCAGGATTTCCAAAGTGGCACAGGATAGGCCCACCTGAGTTTGAGCAGAGCTGAGACTTCCCTGGAAAGGATAGACAACACCATCAAACAGAGGCCAGGCCAGAGGAACAGGCATCGCGTGATTATCAGAGTCTTATGGGTGAGGTGGGTCAGTTGTTATTCTAGGCTGCTCTCTCTCCCCTTCTAAACTTTTTTTAATTTTGGAGGCAGCAGAAGCCTGTAGCTACAAGTGCTTAAGTGTAAGAGTTTGCACCACTGCTGTGTCATGGAGCCCAGTGATGGTAATGTAGCCTGCATTGTCCTCTGGCCATCTGGCAACACTGAGACACTTCCGCTTCTGCTCCTACAGCCATATCTTCTAGGGCTGTTGTTCAAGAGAGTGTAGAGTAGGCCTTCTCTCTAAAGGACTACTTGAGGTCCCTATCAAAACATGCTTCCATTATGAATAATTTAAGTTCTAGATTTTTTTACCTTAAAGAATTTCATTTTATTTCTTACTTTTCTCAAAGTGAGGAATTACCCTTCTAAATCATTAACTGTTTTCATCCTGAATAAAGATTTGATCAGAACAGAAATCTTTTATGCAATACGCTATGATGATTATAAGATTTCACCTTTAAGCTCTGTTGTTTTAAAGACTATATTTAATTTTCTCATTGGAAAACACTTTTTTTTTAAAGATAAATGCAACTTATTTAGGATGTATTATATTTTTATATATCATGCTCATATATATTTTTTAGATATAACCTCAAGAATTTATTGACATCCTAATAAAACAATGAAGCTTACAAGTATATCATTTATCCTTTTTCTTCTTCTCTTCTTCCATTTCAAAATATTTGCATATTTTTACAGACTACATTCTCCTGGATCTGTACTTAGGCCCCATGAATTGAACTTTCATTGTAGTTTTAACCTTCTTCCAAAAAAATCAGCTTATTCTGTCCACCATAGTTGCTCTGCTTCCAGTAGTAGCCAATTTCCCTGGACATATATAAAAATATGAACCTTCTTGTATTGTGTCACTTTCTAGAGCTGATACTTGCCAAAATTCTTACAGAAAATCTGTTGGGTTTTGGGAAAGTTCACCATGTTTACAGGAGCATTATTAGAATGAAAAGGACCCTCTGATATTTTTGTAGATTTTTAACCTACTCAATAATTTATATTTGAAATATCTGTTTTGTTGCATTGAGAAGGGGTAGCTAATGCTGAAAATATATATAATATTAAATAAGGTTGATTGTAAATGTGTGTAAATAGAGTTGATAACACATTATCATGAATATAACTAACACTGCGAATTTATAAATGTGAAGGGGGTTGAAAGGGGTATTCTAGAGAGGTTAATGTCAGTTTAAAGAAGCTACAGGGTAATCTAATCTATGATTGAATAAGGTATTATTGTGGTCTTGAATGAGGATTGTGGTTAATAGTACAAATATAAGAATGTTCCTCCATTTCAAGGTGTTAAAAATATGATGATACATGAGAAAAATAAAAATAATGTAATTTATAGCCTATAATTAAAAGTAATAGTGTAATATTTTTGAAGCAATGGTAAACAAGATAATAAATCAATGCTAAGGGTCAACAACTGGGGGATACAGAAGTATGAAATTTCTCCCTTTGCATAAATGAAAACATTTAAAAATAGACAGAGTTTATGAAAGCACAACACTGTGATGAACCTGAGAACCACTGAGTGTATATTTTTGTAGACTGTACAAGACAGGAGGAAATGTAACACATTGAATCACATGGTGGGTGATGGACTATGGTTAACAGTAGAAATATGAGAAAGTTGTCTTAGGAAAAATAACAAATAAGTAGTACTAATACATGGTGTTAATAAAAGAATGTTTTGTGGAAATAATACACTGGCATACGCTATGGGCTATAGATAGCAGTAATATTGTGATGGTGTTCAGAGCAGTTTGACATTATTGATGAATTCCAAAAAGAAATATTGGATTATGTTTGTAAACTGGTCCTTTCCTGTAGGTATATTAGAGTGTATTGGCTTCAGAGGTTTTGCTTTTACTTAGTAATTTATGATTAGGGCTTTGATTGGGCCATGTCAGTAAGGCATTGAGTTCCCACCCTTTGGTGGATGGGGACTCACAGATAAATGGCATGGCAAAAGACAGAGCTGGAGTTCTGATGCTGAGTTTTGAACTGAAGCCTGGGAAGTGAAAACACAGGAGAAGAACATAGAAGAATAGAGGCAGCTTTTAGACATGGCAGAAGCCCCAGGGTGAGAGACAGAACCATTCACCTGATAGTCTATAGCTGGCCTTGTAGAGAAAACAGGCACTAAGCCCAGAGAGAAGCAAGCCCCAGGAAGAGAGGAACCCTGGAAGCCTGAACCTTCATAGATGTGAGCAGCCATCTTGTTCCAACATGTGGCAATAGACTTTGGTGAGGGAAGTAACTTCTGCTTTATGGCCTGGTAACTGTAAGCTTCTACCCCAAATGAATGCCCTTTATTAAAGCCAATAGATTTCTGGTATTTTGCATCAGCAACCCTTTGGCTGACTAATACAAAAATTGGTACCAGGAGCAGGGTAGTACTTTTGCAATTATCAAAATGCTGGAACGGTTTTATAAATGGGTAAGAGGTATTTTTGTTTGTTTGTTTGTTTGTTTATTTGTTTCATTTTGTAGGGGTAATTTTTTGAGGAATTGTGAGATGCATGATGGAAAAGGTCTAGATTGCTTTTCAGAGACTGGAGGTAGCGAGATGGAGCCTAAAGTTATTTTTGATAAGGCCTTAGAAGGAAATAATTCTGAGATGGATGCTAAAAAGACTTTTTAAATGAGGCCTTAGAAGTAAATGATGAAACTATTATTGGAAAATGGAGGAAAGGTGATCTGTGTTTTAAAGTTGCAGAGAATTTGGAAAGATTAACTCCTGACATTTTATGGAAGGAAGGATTTGAAAATGGTAAGTCTGGGCATTTAGCTGAAGAACTTTCCAAAGTAAACCCAGAGAATGTGGCTTGGATTCTCCTTACAGCTTATAGCAAAATGATAGATGAAAGAACTACACTGAGGACATAAGTGTTGGGCAAAAATGAAAAAGAAACGGATTCTGCAAACTTCGAGCTTCTGGAAATCAAGGTCCCAGAAAATAGTGCCCCATTTGAGGACTTGACTAAACTTGGAAACTATAAATCAGGATTGAAGATACAATTATCTAGGAAAGATTTGTGGAATGTCTTACTTTCTGATTGCTTGGACCTCAGCTTCTTGCATGCTAAATCAACAAACTTTTTGAGAGAGCTGTATGAAGAAAATCTGTGTCAGCCTGGAATAAAGGGGGCATGGAAAGGAGAAACAGCTTTAAGAGGAAAACCATTGAAGTGGAGATCTGGAATTAAAACTTTACCTTAGGCCAAGAGAGGAGCACCACCCATGTGTAAAGAGAGGGTGAGTTTGCCCCAGTAGTTGAAGAAGATAAATGCTCCCTTCCAATGGTTGGGGAGAGTTTTGCTGCCCCAGTGTACAGAGATGGTAGAGCATATTCCTCAAGGAATAGGGTGTTTAAGGTCAGCACAGCATTGGTCTGAGGGTGGCAAACCTTTCCCCCATGGATTAAGGAAAGCCAAGTGGTCAACTCTTTGCTCTGAGAGGGTTGAGCCTGTATCCAAAGCTTAGGGGGTATGTTGTTCTCATGTCACTGTACTAGGGGGGTTAAGACTCTAATCCAAATATTGGGTGATATGTGGCAATCACCCCAATGCTCTTGGAGGGTGAGATCTAGAACTGGCTCATCACCCAGGTGCTTTTTGAGGGTGGAGCCAAGAAAATGGTCAATAGGCAAGTCTGTGGAAAGAGTGGGTTCTCAGATGGCACCAGGAAGAAGAAACCAGCATCTTAAGAATGAATTTCAGAATTTGAAATAGAATGAAGGCTGCCCCTCAGGTTTACTGAACTGTAGAAAACCTGTGACTCATGTTTCCCTTCCAAATTCTCCTTATGTTAATGAAAATTTATATCCTTTGCTTGTCCGTTTGTGTATTGGAAGTAGATAAATTCTTTTGTAAGTTTCAGAGGTCTACAGCCAGATGACAATTTTCCCTAAGAAAAACTGTATTTCTTTAAACTGATTCTGATATGATTTTGTACTTAATATTGTTACTGAAATAAGATTTCTTGAATATTGTAATGTGTATTTGGAATTCAGAGTGTGAAGTGTAGTGGTTTTATATTATTGATGAATTCCAAAAAGAAATATTTGATTATGTTTGTAAACTGATAATTTCCTCTGGGCATATTAGAGTGTATTGAATTCAAAGGCTTTACTTTTACTACATTAAATTATGATTAGGACTTTGATTGGGCCACATCAGTAGGGTCCCCACTCTTTGGAGGGTGGGGGCTTACAGATAAAAGACATGACAAAGGACAGAGTTGAAATTCTGATGCTGAGTTTTGAGCTGGATTCCGGGAAGTGACTTGGTGAGGGAAGTAACTTATGCTTTATGGCCTGGTAACTGTAACTTCCACTCCAAATGAATTGCCTTTTAAAAGCCAAAAGATTTCTGCTATTTTGCATCAGCACCCCTTTGGCTGACTATTACAGTGTTCTTTCTTCATTTGTAACAATGTGTCACAAGAATGTAAGTTGCTGGTGGTAGGGAAATGTATGGGAATCCTACATGGTGTGCTTGACTTTTATAAACTCACAAAATCTCTAATAAAAAACATTAATCATTAAATTAAGTTTAAAAGGTGCTCATTTATTCATAGTAAACTTATCAAAATTCATACATATACTAATATTTAGGTAAAAATATGGCAATGTTTTAAATATTGAGAAAACATACATAGTAAAGAAATTTAAAAACAAGTATAATATGGAATTTTTTGAAAATATTTCTGTCATGGTCTTGTGCATATATTAATTATAATAATTATTTTTTAAATATTTTATATATGTATTGCTAATTTCATATACACATACCAAATGGCCTGTAATAATTATGGCTTATAGATATCTTTGTTATTTTCTGTATTACTAAATTTAAAATGCTAACATTGATTTAGAAAAATAAAATTCTACCATTTAGGCCATATGATGCAGAAGACCCAATGGTACCAGATAGCATTTCATGGCAAAATGAAATACTGTATGGAGCCTTTGGCAATCCCCTAAGAGAAATACAATGCATACCCTTAGGATTTTGGAACAAAGCCCTGCCATCTTCTATAGATAATTACTCTCCTTTTGAGGAATGGCTTTTCGCCTACTATTTGGCCATGCTTAATCATGGTGCACCAATTTACCATAAGGCCTGAGTTACCTATATTGAACTGGGTGTTTTCTGACCCACCAAGCCATAAAGCTGGGCATACATGGTAGCACTGCATCATAAAATGGAAATGGTGTATATGAGGTAAGTCCTGCAGGAAAAATAATTTACTTAAGGAAGTGGCCCAAATGCCCAATTTTATTGTCAAAAACTTGAGCTATAAATTGATTTTAATGTGAAGATATATTGACTCTAATTTTGCCAAAATAAAGTACAAACTTTTCTCAGTTGATTAAAAATAGCATAGAAAATCTTATCACTTAATTTCTCCTCTTGCATTAGTAGCCAAATATAATGCATATATTTTACTGAATATCTGTTCTTCTATAAATATAATTTTATCCAAGAAAGTAAAATTATGCAATATTTAATGACTACAAAGCACTTATCCAAGACTAATTTCCCTTTAGCATTAACTATACTTTAAAAAGGAAAATACCTGTTTTCAAAAGTCCACATCATAAACTCAATCATTTTCATATATTTTCCTTGAATCATTTCAAGTCATAAAATCTTTTTTTTCCCAACTTAGGTATATATAGTAGGTTGAGGTAAATACCTCAGATAAAATCATGACATTGGCATGTGACTGGAAAGTGAGGGAACCACAAGGATCATCAACCCACCAATATACTAGTGACACCTGGAAGAAGCAAGCCTTCCAGGCTCCAAAACTGTTAGACAAAAAAATTCCAATTTTCATGACAAACCACCGTGTGATATTTGTCATAGTGGTCAGAAAATTAAGAAATCATCTTTTTCCCTAATAAAATTGAAAGTAGCTTTATTTAAATGTGTGTGATGTTAATGCAGAAAAAAGTGTTTTCTCTGCAACAGAATAAAATGCACACCTACAGACCTCCTCTTATAGGAACACTTAATATATGACAGAGATAGTATGCGGTACAGCAATATCAAAAGTATGTACTTTTAAGTAAGTGGTACTTGAACAGTTGGGCAATCATATTGAGTAAAATTAAATATCACCCTACACACTCAACACCTGAAATATCAAAGTACTAAATATGAAATTCAAAACTAATTATTTTAAAGACTAACAAAGAGAATAATTTTAGGATACTTTTGTAAAAAAAGATTTATTGTGCAATAAACAAAAACACAATGAAAACATTGATAAAAATTTTATTTAGAATTGAGAAATTCTCTTTCTCAAAGGATAAGTGAACAATAATTTCTATCTAATAAGTGAGTTCATGAATATATTCATATATAAGCACTCAGCACATTAAAAAAATATAAAGTATTAATATTGATAAGGACATTGAGGAAAGAGAACTCTCAAATACAGCTGATGAGAGTCTTATTTGCTACAACCAATTCAAAAATGGTCTGATATTATATCAATATATTTATGCTATGTTATATGGAGTGAACATCCAATTCTCAAGTACAGATTTATTTCTCATTCATGATAAATGTCTACTGTGTTTTGAGTACAGCTTCTCACTCTAGAACCCAAATTTATGGTGTAATGCCTTCTGAAGTGTCAAAGATTAAACAAGTTACACAAAGCATAAACCATAATTGAAATCCATGCTCATCTTTTTCTTTTTCATTAATTTGGTTTATTCCTGCTACTTTGTCATTCATTGAGGAGCTAGAACACAATCATTTGGCAAAGAAGAACAATAAAATATTAAGAATTATAAAGGCTATCTCAATTATGCTCTATTAAAATTAAGGTTTTGTATTGGCAACAGGCAATAGGCATGCATGAGTGAGAAACACGGTTTTTTTTTTTGGCCACAAGGATAACGTGTTAACACAGCATTTAAAATCAGAAAGGTGGTTACCTTTAAGGAAGAGAACACTATCATTACAGCTAAATGTGATATTTAATCTTTTAATAATTGCCTTACTCCATTTATTTTCACTTCCAAGAGTTATAATTTTAATTTCTCCCCAATGGATAATATGGCACCATTGCTGGTTTGTTTCTGTAGCAAGGTCTTGCCTTATTAACAGCTCAATATTGAGAAGTAGCTGCTGGTGAGCTTTGGGTCTTACTTGAAACCTTGCACAAACCATGGGGCAACAAATGACTGTAGGACCAGAACTAACATCAAACACTGCATTTTACCAGTCCATATTTCACAAGGGGATTACATGTTTCCTGCAATGACATATATAAAATCTAAACATCCTAGTATCTAGCAAGATGAATCAGGTGATATTTCTAACCTGAGACATAAAAATTAACTAAACTAGAAGCCAAGACTGTAACATATTAATGTAGGGAAGAAATGGAAAATAAGTACTTAAGGACAAGTTTAAATGTTTTGGAGATCTAACCAGTGTAACTCATGACATTTTTAAAACTGATAATTGAATATAAAATTTGACAGTGTTTTCTTTACCCAGGGCAGAACAATGCTGATAACCAAAGCTGGAAGAAATTAAAAAAAAAAAAAAAACAAAAAAAAACAGAAACATGATATGGTCCACATTTATTGAAGTATAAAAAATCAAGGTGAATTTCAGATATTGGAGGAATATAAACACATTTCATATCTTAATAGGATTATTAGTTTGAAATGGCATGAGGCAAATGATATTACTGCACTATGTGCTTCTTTATATTCAATAATAGATTCTGCACCATACTGAGCCTAATGTGTCCATTTTACCAGATGAAGGATGAAAAATGAAGTTAGATTACCATTACTTCCTTCATGCTACATCTTTTTTATGAGTTAGGGATACTAAAGTAAAATCACAGCATTCATAATATTCATGGGATTCAATTCTGAGACATAAAACAGTAAACATATAATATTAGCCACCAGAATACTCTCAGTTTTTGGATTCAGAAAAATAAAATTGTTTCTAGCTTGAGGAAACAAGTTGTTATATCTTATTCTGTGTAAAAATTCTATCACAATGTAATAAATAACTTGTATTCTGCAGGAAAATCTGACACTATGTATTTCTTTATTCCACTCCCTTCTGTAGGTACTGATCTCTTCTTCTTCATCATGCAAAAAGCTTGAATGAATTGAACATGGCATATATCTTTTCATCCCTAACTCCAAGGAGAGAACAAAAACTTCCAATGGCATTCTGTGTTGAGAGCCATGCCTTTACAATACAAGTTTCAAAGATGGACTTAACTCTTCTTGGATGCTAATTATAGCATCGGTCTCATTTCTACATCCTTATCTTTTCACATCCCCAAGATGTGTCTAAGTTCTATTCTCTTTCTTACCCAGTCAAGACACTTTTATAAGACTGAAAGCAAATAAACAAATTAAAGACTGGAATGCTCTAACCAAAAGCTGCACATTATTCGCTTTGAGGGTGGCATTATTCAATGTCTTCAAGTTGTCTTTGAAAGTATGAGCACTTGTTAAGGTACTTAAGCAGAAACATGGCCTTCTCCATTTGAAGTCTTTCTTCTTTTAGGTCAAAATCATAATCCTAAATATTTCTAGTTCATTTTGCAAATGTGCCAAATATTTACCATAAGAATGCAGGAATGTCACAAATGTATTGAGCTGTTATTTCCTTCTTTCTACTTGCTTTTGGTTTAGTTTGTTGCTGTTTTTCCAATTCCTCCAAGTGTGCAGTTAGGACTTCAATTTAGCTCTTTCTTCTTTTTTAATATATGAATTTATGGTTATGAAATTCCCTCTCAGGACTGCTTTCGCTGCATCCCATAGGTTTTGATATATTGTGTTATCATTTTCATTAGCTTCATTGTATTTGCTGATTTCTTTTGAGATTTACTCCTTGACCCACTGTTTGTCTAAGAGTGTGTTGTTTAACTTCCGTTTCCTTGTGCCTAACCTGTTTCTGTGTCCTTTATTGATTTCCAATTTCATTCTGTTGTGGTCAGAGAAATTACTTTGTATAATCTCAATCTTTCTGAATTCATTGAGAGTTGTTCTGTGGCCTAGCATGTGATCTATCTCGGAGTATGTTCCATGAGCACCTGAGAAGAATGTAAATCCTGCTGTATTTGGGTGGAGTGTTCTGTATATGTCTATTAAGTCCAGGTCCTCTAATGAATTGTTGAGAGCCTTTGTTTCTTTAGTGATACTCTGTCTAGATGTTCTGTCTAGTGATGATCATGGTGTGTTAAAGTCCCCTGCTATAATTGTAGAGGCATTTATTTCTCCACTTAGTTTTTCCAGGGTTTGCTTCATGTATTTTGAGGAACCCCGATTAGGTGCATAAATGTTTATGATTGTTCTCTCTTCTTGAGATATTACCCCTTTTACTAATATATAGTGTCCATCTTTGTCTCTTATGACAGTTTGGCATTTAAAGTCTATTTTGTCTGATATTAGAATAGCTACTTCTGACCGTTTTTGGCTATTGTTAGCTTGTAAAATGATTTTCTAGCCATTCACTTTAAGCCTCCTTGAATCCCTGGGTCAAAGGTGAGTTTCCTGTAGACAGCATATAGATGGATCATATTTCCTTATCCATTCTGCCAATCTGTGTCTCTTGATAGGTGAATTTAGTCCATTAACATTCAGTGTTATTACTCATAATGAATTTCTTACTTCAGCCATTTTTTCTTTGGATAAATGTATGTCATATGTTCTTTTGTTTTTAGTTTTTGTCTTCTTAGCTGCTTTTAAACTCTCCTCCAACTCTATCTCCCTTGTTTTTTTCCTTTCAACTTCCTTTAGTGTTTCTTGAAGTGCAGGTTTCTTATAGACATACCCTCTTAATTTCTGTTTATCTGTGAATATTTTAAACTCTCCATCATTTTTGAATGCCAGTTTTGCTGGGTAGAGAATTCGTGGCTGGAAGTTTTTTTCTTTTAGTATTTTGACTATGTCATACTACTGTCTTCTTGCCTCCATGGTTTCAGCTGAGAAATCAGCACTTAATCTTATTGTGCTTCCCTTGTATGTGATGGTTCTCTTTTCTCATGCTGCCTTGAGTAATTTCTCTTTGTCTTGAGCATTGGACGTTTTGACAAGTATATGTCTTGGAGTTGGCCTGTTGGGATTTATACTGTTTGGGGTGCACTTTGCTTCCTGGATCTGCACATCCATCTCTCTCAATAGGGTTCGGAAGTATTCAGCCATTATTTCCTTCAACACACGTTCTGTTCCCTTTCCCTTTTCTTCTCCTTCTGTGATGCCCATAATGCATATGTTTGAGCGTTTTGTGTTGTCGGTTAATTCCCTAAGTCCCTAAGAAGAAATAAAAATGGCTAAAAAGCAAACGAAAAAATGCTCGACATTGCTAGCTATTAGGGAAATGCAAATAAGAACCACAATGAGATTCAATCTTACACCCATCAGAATGGCAGCTATCAAAAAAACAGCAGAATATAAGTGTTGGAGAGGATGTGGAGGAATAGTAACCCTCATCCACTGCTGGTGGGATTGTGGAATGGTGCAGCCACTGTGGAGAACAGTTTGGTGATTCCTCAGGAAACTAACAATAGATCTTTCATACGATGCAGCAATTCCACTACTTGGAATATACCCAGAAGAACTGAAAATAAAGACACGAAAAGATACATGCACACTAATGTTCATAGTGGCATTGTTTACAATTGCCAAAAGTTGGAATCAGCCACAGTGTCCATCAACAGATGAATGGATAAGCAAAATGTGGCACATACATACAATGGAATATTCCTCAGCTGTTAGAAGGAATAAAGTGCTAACACATGGAATAACATGGATGAATCTTGAAGACCTTATATTGAGTGAAGCAAGCCAGGCATTGAAGGAAGAACAGTTTATGACCTCATTGATTTGAATTGAGGTAAGATAACAGTTTCTGAGAAACACTGACCGAAAGATAGGCTAACAAGGAAGAAAGAGAGAAGGGCAGGCTGTGAGCCATCACCCATATGGACATTATCGATGGTAAATTTAAAGAATATAATTACATATCGAAGGATAGGACAGGTGGGTAGAGATTTTACTGGGTTCAGTGGTGCAAGATTAACACGTGGGTAGATTAGGAAGGACAGGTTAGAATAACCAGGACATGTAAATATGAATCTTGTCATCCCATGAGCCAAGACAGGGAAGAGTCATATGCCCCAGGGCATGGGGAGGATGGAACAGAAAAGATCAAATAGGGTATGTAATGGTCATGGGAAATATTCTTCATTACCTTACATTAATGGACACAGGACATGGTAAATATCATCAAAAGTTATTAAACTGTACAGTCCAAATTGTAAACTATACTGTAAACCACTGAAAAATTTTTGTTGCTATATTTTACTATCTGTATAACAGTTATAACAATGATATCATCCATAAAAAAAATAAGGTTTTAATATGAGGTGGGGAAGTGGGAGGGAGGTTGTGTATGTGGGAGTCTCTAGTATTCCGTGTGTGACTTTGCTGTGACCTAAAACTTCTTTGAAAATTAAATTAAATTTTGGGAGACACTGGGGAATGAGATGGGGAAGGTTTCATGATACACTGAACATCCGACATTACAATGATAAAAGGAAAAAAGAATAATTTCTTTCAAAAAAGGGATTTTATTTGTTTTTTGGGTTTTTTTTCCCATTTTTTCAAATGTCCGAATTCGATAATTATATTTTATTATTAGTTTAGTTTCCTTTTTTTTTTTCTTCTGAGTCTCCTTGTACTTATCTCTTGCATTTAAAATTATCATTATTATTTCTTTTTCCTATTAATTGTATTTTGTTATATTGGCTTCATATTCAAGGAAGGTTTGGATCACAGAAATGTTACAATGTGGGCTGCAGAGAATCATTGTTGGGGGGTGTCTGGGATGGGGGATTCATGGGAGTAAGTCCATCTGAATATACATGAAAGATATATAAAATTGTTCAAATGATCAAGGGATGGGGCATAGTCATGGTGGGTAGACAATTACTCAATTAATGAGGGAATCTGAATTCCCAGCCTGGAGAGCTCTGCTACATTCCCCAAGGGAGCAGCAACCATCCCCTGAGTGCAGAGGCAGTGTCTGGCAAAAGAGGATGGCCCACTGATGGGTTTCGGTTATTGAGGACTAGCCTTATGAGTATTTGCTCTTCTAATTGAAACTTAGCCTACTGTTATGGGGTGCCTAAGGGTTACCACCTGAGAGCCTCCTTGTTGCTCAAATGTGGCCTCTCTCTAAGCCAAACTCAGCATTTGAATGCATTACCTAACCCGCAACATGTGACATGACACCTGGGGATCAGCCTCCCTGGCAACGAGGGATTAATACCAAGTGTCAACTGGCAATACAATCAGAAAAAGAACTTGAATAAAATGGGGAAAAGGTAAAGAGAAATGAGTTCATGTGGCTAAGAGACTTCAAAGAGAGTTGGGAGTTCATCCCAGAGGTAATACTTACGCATAACTCAGTAGGATATCTTAGAACTCCAAAGTGGATATCACCTCACACTGAGGGACCCCTGAAGGCTCTGGTGACAACCAGGTCCTATACAAGTGGAGATAGCCCCAGAGATTGATGCCTCATTAGTGGGCTCTTCATTGGCATCTGTGTTCCTGAGAGTAACAGAGTTGGACTCAAATAAGTCATCCCTGCACACGGTCCATCAGGCCCTTCTACTCAAACTTATATGTGATGAAGGAGTTTTTAGGTGTACTTCCTGAGACTGTATCCTCTGGCCCACCTATCTGCCAACTGTGCCTGGAATCTCAGTGGAGCTGCAACTCCTACCCTACAGCTCAATGGATTCATCCAAGTGACCTGGTGAGGAGACGACAATGGCAACAGCCATCCCAGGGAATGGAGTGGGCATGCAGCTGAAGGCAAGATAATCCCATCCACTATACCCATGGGATATAAGCCCTCTCTCACTTGGAGGTGGAGTGGACATCACCTTCCAAGTCCCCTCAGGATTGGGGGAGGAGCTGTGGACTAGAGTGGACTTGGTGGTGTTCTGTTGTAGACATATTGTGATTCAAGCAATGGAAGGAATTGTAACAGTAAGGTGGAGCTGGTGGCCAGTGGACATTTTAGGGGCAGGGAGAGGAGGGGCATTTGAAATACTCGGCCTTTTTTGGGACTTTGGGTGTTGTCCTGAGTGGTGAAGTGGTGACGGATGTAGGCCATTTTCCATCAGAATATACCATGCAGAACTGGGTGGGAGAGAGTTTGGTCTGTGTTGTGAACTGTGGTCTATGCTTGGTGGCAAGGCCCCAGGATGTGTATATCCATTGTGGGTGTTGTACAACACAGATGAGGAATGGTGGTGTGGGATGTTGTTGGAGGTGTGGGCTGTGGGGAACATGGGAATCCCTGTAATTTCTGAGTAATATTTAGGTTATCTAGGCACCTTTAAAATATATATATATATATATCACAAATAACATTTATGTAAACAAATGCACATATATGCATAGGTATTTATATATCATTTTACAAATATTGTTATGTATTGTGAAAAATTTGATTTTTACCCACAATTAAAAAA
>JAQZBX010012758.1:0-40803 GCA_029593785.1 Cabassous unicinctus | reverse complement strand
TGCCTAGATGAGCCGGGGCTGTGGTACTACCTGACAGAAAGTTAAAGCAACCACGGTTGTTGATTTTTTCCCCCTTCCTCTTTAATGAAAGGTGAGAAAGATGTCTGGATAAGAAGATTTGAGTGAGGCACACTGGGAGGAGGTTGAACTTGAAAACCACACAGGAAGAGATTCTGCATTAAGGCATGGGTCATACCCCGAAAAGGGACATGCAGCGATTGCACATCACTCAGAGTCCCAGCAGGGACATTTGCAGCCTCTGTCCCTCTCACCCAGCCTCCAGCTGTTAAGAAATGCAGTACAGATTAATCTCTTG
Source organism: Cabassous unicinctus (assembly GCA_029593785.1). Classification (NCBI taxonomy): domain Eukaryota; kingdom Metazoa; phylum Chordata; class Mammalia; order Cingulata; family Chlamyphoridae; genus Cabassous; species Cabassous unicinctus. The sequence continues at coordinate 40,487 of JAQZBX010012758.1, read as the reverse complement.
ATGTGCTTTGGCCAAGACAGAGTTTCTGAGCCTGACTTTGTGTGTGTGTCTTAAGATAAGGGAAGCCACAGTTTGCAGGCCCCACACTGGATGTCCCAGAACAAAGCGCATCTTGTCATGGACCTCCAGGGCTCTGCATCTGTGACTTGCAGCAGCCCTGGCGGCCTGAGCATTTTTCAGCAATATGGTAAGTGTGGTAGACAAAAGAACTGCCTTTCACCCAGCAAGGGCAGAATTATCTCAGTGTCTAAAACTTGTGATGGTTTAAACAAAAAATGTGGCCATCGTTGGAGGGCAGGGGTCTTATTCCATTTTATGTTTTCAGAGCTTTTTAAAATGGCTGATTATTCCAGCATCATTTCCAATTTGGCATGCAGGAAGTGGGGGAGCACAGGCTCTATTCAAGTTTAGCTTCAACAGCGAATGGATGACTCTTCTGGGCTGCTTTTATGAACACATTTTAAGAGGCTCCTCTTAACTTGAAATAAATTAGATAAGGGGAGGTTTTCAAAGACTGAGCCATTAATTCCAGCCCCCATTGGGTTCCCACATGATTTTTTTCTGCTCATTATTGAGGTAAAGTGCAATGATTAGTCTTGTTTGTTGTTCATCTTAGCAGATGGCAGAAAGAAAGGCCATATTTCTTGGAACGTTTTGCTAAGTGAAAGAAGAAGGCTTCGCTATATTTAGTGTCTCTACTTAGAGGTGACCATAATGGGTGATGGTCCCTGTCGGGTTCTGAACCATGCCTCCTGCATAAGCATGTTCAGATCCCAACCCCTGGCCCTGGGGGTGTGGACTCGTTGTAATTGGGATTTCTTGAAACTGGTGCTCAACTGAATCAGGTTGGGCTTTAATCTGGATGACTGCAGTCCTTTATAAGCAGAATGAAACTCAGAGAAAAGCCACAGGGAGCAGCCAGAAGCCGAAACTCAGTGGAACCCGGAAGAAGGCACCGCCATGTGCCCTGCCATGTGATGGGAAAAGCCAGGGAACCCCAAAGATTGCCAGCCAGCCAGAAATATCAACCCCAGGAGGAGGCAACCCTTTTAGCCTCCAGAATCATGAGCTAATAAACTCTCATTGTTGAAGCCAACCCACTGTATGCTATTTGTTTTAGCAGCCAGGAAACTAAAACCATCCCAGGCATAACATATTCTAATATGAAGACTGTAGAGCCTTTTGCAGTTCATAAAATAACTTTCCTATCACCAGCTCATCTAATAATCACCACAATCCTGCCAGGCGACTATGATTGGGAATCCCATTTTGCCGGTGAAAAAACCAAACTAATGTTCTTCCAGATGATAAGTGGCAAAGAGAAGCACATCTTCAATTCCAGCGCTTTCTTAAATCAAACCAACACGTTGGCAAAAGTTTTTCGTTTAGTTTTTTACAACAAACAGAATTTCCATCCCAAATACCTGTGGTATGGAAAGTATAGTGTAAGATGGTAGAATTCTAGGTCAATGGGTCAAGCTTAGTGTGTGAAGATGTCCTCAGGGAGAGACAGGCAACCATGGGAGGAAAGGAAACAGGAGTCTTTTTTCCATCTTGGATTTAACTGAGCTTTTTATTGCATTTCAGCAGCATTAGCCACAATATGTAGGAAGATCTCAAACCCTTGACCCTCAGGCTTGGGTCTCAAGATACCTGTTGCTTGTGGGAAGCAAGGTGTTCCAGTGCAAGGAGCCTCACAGTGTGGCCCTTGAGTCAGCGATACCACCATTGCCTGGGAATGTGATAGAAATGCTTATTTTCAGGCCCCACACCAGGCTCAGAATCAGAAACTCTGAGAGTGGGGCCCAGAAATCTGTACTTTTAACAAGCATGACTCTCATGCACACCAAAGTTTGAGAAGCAGTAGTCTAGGGGAAATAGCAATCTAAGAACCTGAAGACGGGGAAGCAGATGTGACTCAATCGATAGGGCTCCCGTTTACCATATGGGAGGCCCCAGGTTCGTTTCCCGGGGCTTCCTGGTGAAGGCAAGCCAGCCCGCGCGGCGCGGTGAGCTGACGCAGCAAGACCTCACAACAAGGGGAGACAAGCAGACACAGAAAAATGCACAGCAAATGGACACAGCGAGCACAAGCAGCAAGGGGGGGGAGGGCGTAAATAAATAAATAAATAAATTCTTAAAAAAAAAAAAAAAAGAACCTGAAGACGGACCTGGGCTTGAAAGCTCTCCCCACCATTTACTAGCTGGGTTCTTGTTCAAGCCTTAGTTTCCATCTCCCTCACAAGGGCATCAGGAGGATTAAATGAGTAATTCTCCTGGTCATAGTAGATAATGAATGCTCGTCCCTTCCCCCTCATTGTGAATTTGAGTGCTATATTTTGCTAGATCCTTATTAGTCAGAATAAGTAATGCTAGCTGCTCTAACAGGCAAATCCTAAATACCTATAGCTAAAGACAATAAAGGTTTATTTCTCACTTGAGTAAGGTCTGATGTGGATGCAATTGCCTTTATCCACCATGTAGCCATTACACACTTCTAGAACACGTGGCTCCAAGAGCTCTATAACAAGGATAGAAGAGGCATACACATCACTTCAGCTCACAATCCATTAGCCAGAACTAGTCTTATGGCCTCAGTTAAAGCAAGGGAGGCTGGGAAAGGTAAAGAAGCAGGTGGAATATTTGACGAGCACAAGCGTCTTAGCCACAACTCTCTGTGGAGCCTATATTTGTCAACTCCAATGAGCCTATAAGGTCTTCTTTAGTTAATGGTTGTTCCAGTCATGGATCCAGTCATAGAAATAGGACCATCACATCTAAAAGGGACCTTATTGAAAGAGTTTACAACTTGGACAGATATTTGAACACTGATGTCCATAGTAGCATTATTCACAAACTGCCGTAAGGTGGGAGCAACCCAAATGTCTATCAATGGATTAATGGATAAACAAAATGTGATACATGCGTACCATGAATATTATTTGTCTGTAAAAGGGAATGAAGTTCTGATGCATGCCACAACAACAACAAAGAGTTTACAACTGGCAGGAAGAAGGAGGCAGCCAATTGGCAATTGGTATGTAGGGGCTCATGGTGATTCTGATGGAGATGGGCCAGTGTTTTAAATGATCATGGTCTGTATCGGTGAATTTGCTCCTGATACCAGTTTAGTAAAGCGACTCATAGAAATCAAAACAGTCTTAATTAATTAGAGAAAAATGAGACCCAAGATAAGCATTGCTTCTGTTTAAAAGAAAAACCAACTTACATCCCCAAAAGGAGCAGTGGACCCTGAGCTGAATGAGTTTGTTTTATAAGAGTTTAGCTTTCCAGTGAAACAAGTAACGAGGGGAGACCTTGGACCCTCAGCTTCAACAAATTTTATTGACTGGGACTGGTTAATAAGCATGTGCCAACACTGTACTCAGTGTCATTTAAAAGGTAGCTAAATAGCCATCCCTCCAAGAAGGTTTAGACTTAGCTAGTCAAAGTATACTCATTGTTTTCTCTGGTTCAGTCTGGGGAAGATACTAGTGGCCATTTCTGAGGAGCAGATTCTTTTATCAGTGTAAGTTTGTTTTTAAACTATTTCTCTTTCCATTTTCTTTCTATAAAATATTCCCAGAAGGTTGACAGGATGGAGTGTAGGGCTCTGGAAAATTTAGACATTGGATAATTTAAATATTTGATTCAAACAGGGTTTATTTTCTCTTAAGCCTATGCTTTAATACAAACAACTTCAACTTGAGTCGTCAGATCACTTTTCTTGCAAAATATAGTTTCCTTTTCTTTTCTGCCATCTTTTGATCCACTCATAAACCAAAACAGTCATAAGGATTTGTCATTTCTATCACATTTTTATCCGTGGAAGGATCTCTCAAAACCATTTGTGAACTTCCCAGGAAGCAGTGAGTACACTGTGATTTAAATCATTTTCTGAAGCATCCAAAGAATGGTTCAAACTTTTGTTGAAAGGTAATTTTGTTGCATGGAATATTGTTTCAAAAATCTGGTCTAGAGGTTTCAGATCACGTTGTTCAGAGATTTTTGTCACTATGGGTTGTGTGTCTATATCCTGAAGAGACTCATAAGTTTTTTGTTTGTTTTTTTATCTACTTCATATTTACATCTTCAAGATCTGAAAGAACAATAGAATTGGAGCATTTTAGATCCTCAGTGGACACTCATGATCAGTGGGACTAGCACTCTTAATTTTACAAATGAGGAAACTGAGTCCAAAAGACGTTAAGCTACAAGCCAGGTTCACATAGTTATTTCTGGCTGACAGTATTTGAAAACCATCCCTTGGGAAGCGGGTGTGGCTCAGTGGATGGAGCCCCCGTTTGCCATATGGGAGGCCCGGGTTCGCGTCCCGAGGCCTCCTTGTGAGGGCACGCCGGCCTGAGCGAGTGCGGTGGGCTGATGCAGCAACCTCGCAGCAGGAAGCGGGTGTGGCGCAATGGATAGAGCACCCGTTTACCGTGTGGGAGGCCCCGGGTTCGCTTCCCAGCTCCTCCTTGTGAGGGCAGGCAGGCTGATGCGGCAGGACCTCACAGCAAGGGGGAGATAGGCGGACACGGAGAAGGCGCGCAGCGAATGGACACAGCAACACAAGCAGCAAGGGGGGGATAAATAAAATAAAATAAATTTTAAAAAATTAAAAAAATTTAAAAATTTAAAAAAAAGAAAACCATCCCTTAACCCCAGCCAGTGCTAGAGATCAATATCCCTCCAAAAAAAGAGAGAAATGTATTCCCTTCGCACTAAAAGAAACAGGCCAGTTTACTTGTTAGCAAGCATAACAAGTCACATATCTTAACTGATTTTCTTGATTCATGTCCAGTAGAAAACCAAATGACTTAAAGCAGAGGTTTTGAATGATGGTCTTTCAGAAACATTTTCAGTAATCAAAAAGCTCCTCGCATCCTCCCCAGAGATAGATCCTTTCGTGGGCATTGTTTACTGTGCTCCCTGATCCTACTCAGCTGGAAGAACATTTAAATGAAAAGTGCAAATGAGATAAAAATAATAATAATAATTTTTTAAAAGGTACAAATGAGAGACGCTTCCCTATATGGGTCCCTGATGTTCCTCACAGCTGAGCACACGCAGACCTTGCCAAGAAAGTCTCATTAGTCTCTTGAAGACTGGGCAGGCAGTTTAGAAGACTCTTTAGCTGGGGCCTCGGTTTGGAGTTGGCCTATTCTAGTGATTCTCTCATTCAGATGATAAATGAAGTTCTAATCATTTGTCCTTATTAAGAGTTCTTTGTTCTCTTCTTCTCAATGGTGGAGTTGGCATTTCCAGGCTCCAGAATAATTCCCAAATTTGGCTTCAGATTTGATTGTATGTAATTTTTCTGCATCTTCTCTCCAGAGCAGGCACTTGCTGCTGAATACTTAAATATAGCAGAACTGGATTACAACTGAGAACTTTGCAGCACAGTTGTTTTTCATATCTCGCCGTGTATCTTTTGTTTACTAGCAAAATAACCTCAGATCTCATGGAAAATGCTAATAAGGGTAATTCATCTTATTAATCTTCATTATGTTCACTTCACTCCTCTTGGTTGGAATGCAAAGGTTTTTATAATAGCCTCAAAATTTGCATATATGCCTAACTAAACTAATTTTTAGACAGGGTATAAATGTATAAACAAAAAAAAATCATTCAAAGATACAAACCCTAGAAATCACTTTTCACTCTGATTCTAAAGGTAATTCCCTTGAAATAGAAGTGAATACACTTCTATTTCAGGAAGCGTGATCATGAAAATTTTATGTTCTGTGCCCACTGAATCATTAAAACAATACTTCCTCATAATGTGCCACCTTGTTAATTCCTTTGAAGAAAAAGTAAGTAGACAAATAGTGGATGCTGAGAGGTAACTAGTGGGTTGAAAAGGGGTTTGTCTATCAGGAATCCAACCCTCCTTTTGATTTTTACCATTTTCCTAATTTTGCTCATCTTCATACTGTAATCTATCAAGTTCCCTCTTAAAAGATGCCAAGACAGGTAATTGCATAAAGAAAGGAGGCTTTTCCTCTGCTTTAAAGTGACACTCTGAGAGAGCTGTCCTCCCCAGATTTCACTGAACCAATTAATCTGCCTCTGGCACCTTCGACCCTGCGAAGCCTGGTCATGCACCATTCTGAGTGAAGCCCTCAGCACGTCCTCCTTAAGTCAGGTGGCCTTTGACTTCAAGGGACTCGGGTTCCCTGCTCCCACTCAGTCCACCACATCCCTGAATCACTTCCCCTGACCAACCTGGGTTAGCACCATCTTGGTCCACTGTCAAGTCGCCCTTTCTCTTCACAATCCTTAATCAACAGAGCCGTTTGGGGCTATAGCCTGTGAAATCTGATCCTCGCCTCACGGTCAGCAAACAAACAGTGCTACTGGGATATGTACATAGGTCCCAACAATAAAATTAACCATTTATCGAAAAAAATAAAAAACTAAGTCAGGCTTAGTCTACCTAAAAGATTATTAAAATTTATTAGAAATGTACTTCATTGTTACATGATATCTATGTACTAACAATATAATATGGAGGTATTTGTAAAAATATTGCGTAACATTTTTTGGAACATTAGAACTCTTCATTTCTATAAAAGAATTCAAACTGCATGTTTGACAAGCAAACTTGATTTAGGGGGAAATTCTGATCTCATTTGTGTGCATCAAAGGATCCTCATGTTGAGTTGATAATAAAGCCTTGAGGCTCTGGACCCTGTTAGAGGAAATAAATCATAACCGTAAAGCCAATTAATAAATAGAGCAATAAATCTTATTAAGAGACGCATGCTTATATCTGTTGTAAGTGGAAGAATCACAGCTGCATCTGTACCCCTGCAGCCCTGCTCCAACTGCAGAGCCACCAGAAATCTAATCTCCATATAGCCTAAAGCACAAGCAAGGGTCAAAAGCCAGAACTCACCATGGAGGATGAGAACTCAGCAGAGTGTTTGTGCAGAAAACACTCAGCAGTTATCAAAATTGTGTGCCAGCTAAGAAAAACCAATGCAGGAGAGACATGACATTGTTCAGATATTTTATTCATGAAGATGATGATGAAGAGGTGGAAGCTGAGAAGTTAGGCTTTCCACCCTGCATTGCTACCCACAGATTATAAATCAGACTGTAAGATTATCAAGACTTGTATAACTGGTTGGACTAGCAGCAGTATTCTTTTTGTTGCTTTGGGGTGTGGTTCAGGTTTTCAGTCTCATGTTTTGAAGGACCCAGCATATTCTTTCTTAAGAAATAAAGCACAGTGACTAAAGAATCACCCACTGCATTTTGCATTGGGGAACCAAAATAATTCCATCTCATAAACTGAAAGTTCTTTTGGCTCCACACCACTGACTGATGCTTCAAAGAGACAGTTTTCAGCAACTGGTGACACTCTTTGGCAGGGGTGGGGAAACTATAGCCCATGAGCTTAATCCAGCCTGACACCTGTTTTTATAAATAAAGCTTTATTGGAACACAGACATGCTCATTCACTTATCACCTGTGGCTGCTTTCCCACCATCCTGGCAGAGTTGAGTAGTTGCAACAGAAAGCCTAAAATATTTTCTCTCAGACCCTTGGAGGGAGAAAGAGATGACACATTTAAGGATCTAGACTGAAAACATTTAGAGAAGGTGTTGATACAGGATCCATTTAGGAAATGCATAAGCATAAAATATCCCCATTAGAGGGGGAAATTCTATTTATCTTCCCACAAATACGGCTTTCTTTTGTACTAATTTCTCTAATCATCAAAATGATTCCATTTACTTTTACTTAATAGTGCAAGCCTGAGTGTAAAGCACCAAATAGCTTTGCAAATTATACTAGGAATACAGTCCATGTTTTAAAATTTGATTTATTACCTGAGCAAGTAGAAAAGCTACTTCAAGGACAACCAGGTTCTATCTAAAGCAGGGCAGCTTAGCTGTTGGCCAGCTAAGAAGGAGCTGGCCGGGAGGGGATGTGGCTCGAGCAGTTGAGCACCCGCCTCCCACATGGGAGATCCCAGGTTCAGTTTCCAGTGCCTCCTAAAGAAAACAAACAATGAGCAGACAACGAGCAAAACAACAAGTAAGCAGGCGAGGGAGCCAACTCGGGGAAAAAAAAGAAGGAACTGACCATGAAGACTGAGAAAGCACATCAATTTTAGCAGAAGATGTTTGTTGTCCTTAAGACAGGGAGGTCATAAACCATGCCTGAGTGGCCTCACGTGAAAAGAAGTATCAAAAGGAGAGGTGAATGTTGTCTTGGTTTGCCAGGCTGCTATGACAAACGCCCCACAGCGGGTTGGCCTAAACAAGATTTTTGTTAACTCATAGTTTCGAGGCTAAAAGAAATCCAAAATCAAGATATCGGCAAGGCTTCCTTTCTCCCAGAAATCTTAGTGTCTGGCGCTGGCTGCTGGTGGGCCTCAGGGTCCCTTGGCTCACATCTCCGCCTCCCGTCCCGTCACACAGCAGTGTCCTCTCCATTCTGTGTCTGCTCTTCCAGTTTCCACTGACTTCCAGCTTCTGTTTCCTCTCATCTTTCTCTTACTCTGGCTTCCGGTTCCTTCTTTTTATAAGGACCACCCACCCTTTGTCAGTCGACCGCTCCTAAACCAAAAATACTATCTTAAGTGGGTTTGCACCCACAGGGACGCGGATTAAGATTAAGAACGTGTGTTTGTCGGGGTGTATAAATCAACCTGCTACACATGTCTTCTTGTTTTTGCTAGATGGAGCTATATTCCGAGCCCCATAGGCAAGGTTGGGGGAGGGAGGCAGGCACCTCAAAATAAAAGTCAAACACACACACACGTGAATCCTAGGGCCCAGGACAGGTTCTGAGAAAAGCCGAAGCTCCAGCCTCAGGCTGGGTGGTGAGACAGAGACTCAGGTGTCACACAGACAGTGAGAGGATGCTGCAGCACAGCTCCAGCAGGTTTCAAACACACGAAATATGCATGCAAAGTATGTAAAACTGTGGGGTAAAACCCTTACACAACACTTATTTCATGAAGAAAAATATATATACAGTTGATTCTTGTAATTCACAGTAATGTTCTATGAAGTTGTGTTCTCTAACTTTATGTCCTATAAATTGTCACAAACACTGAATGAATAAATGCTGGACCACTTCTGGGGAAATACAGCCTTAGGTTCCTGTGAGCCTCTGCTCTCAACATTTTTGCCAACTGATCAATACATACCCTTGTTCTATGTATGTTTCTGCTTAAAGATACCTTATTTAATATATGCATATAATTGATACACTAGCAGTGAACTAATGGCCAACAGCACGAAAACTCATGCCTGAAAGAAGCTTATCTATCACACGTATTTCCTCTTTAAGGCACATCACAGCCTTCTTGGGCTTAGAAATGCTAGCTAGCACTTCAGCATTATGCTTGGGGACCATTTTAAACTGTGAAATCAACAAAAAGCACAAATATGCCCCAAATCTGGCGCTAAATAGACCACAAAAAGGAAACTTTTTTTTTACAACATTAGAGCTGAAACAAGGCAACCATTCCTTGTTCAGCCTCAGCTGGGAACGCGTGCATTGGGCAGCTCAAATTTTTCCCTCTTCCGCGCAGGTCTGCAAATGACCACAAAAGCACTGCAAGTATTGATTTTGAGGTTCCAAAGAGATTTTAGCAAGTAGGCAAATTCACAAGTACGAAATCCTCCCACAATGAGGATCAGCTGGATGTATACACAGATGCACATACATATTTACACATACATGCCCACATATTCATAAGTAGACACACACATAATGCCAGGAATATTTGTCTTCTAAGCAGGGGCTGGAGACACCGAGAACGGTCCCAGTGCATTGCTGGGTCTCCGTGTGCTTCGCTCTTTAAGGGTGGCTGCCCGGGAAGGCAGCCTTCAGGCCTCCGAGTGGCCGGGTGCTCAGCCTGCCTGCTCGGTGCAGCTTCCGCTTGCCAGACCAGCCCGGATGGACAATGACCTCTTCTTAACATTTTGGGTCATGATGCTGGCCGCTGGCCACGCTGGCCTGGAAGGAGGAGATCGCACCTCTGACCACCGGGAAGATTCCCCCATCAGCTGTTTGCCTCGGTGGAGGAGGGTGTTTGTTGCTTCTCACACTTCAGGAGCTGGTTTTGGGGGCGCCTGCTGCATGGGCCGCCACGGTCACGGGCACGGGGCTGCTAATGGAGTCTGCCCACGTTTCCCCTCAGCACCGGCCGGGGCACCTCAGCATGGAGAAACGCTGCCCTCTCGCCTTGGCTGCTGTGGTCTTTGATTTCCCTCCGGCCTCCCATGTGGAGGTGCCCACGGGGCAGAGAGAGAGGGTGTGCAAGTGACGTGTGTGTGAGCAAGTGTGCTCGATGTGACAAGAATGCAAGGAAATTACAAAAACGTAAGGAAGAGAATATAAATTCATATTCATCAGGCGAGGATCAGACCATCCTAGGCACGTGTCAATTCACATCCTATGCTCGGTCCATATTTGGGGAGAGAGAGTCTCTGCTCTCAAGAGATCTCCCAGTCCCTTGGGTAGATAAGGCCAAGAAATTAGTGGGAAATAATTTATACTTTCTATATCATCAAGGTAAAGTACATTTGAAACATCCATATCACTCCCCCATTTTTCCCATCTTTTCCTTCTTTCTCTTTCCCATTTCCGTATAAATAAATCCTTCCCTGGATAAATTCAGTCCATTAGAAGTCTATCTTTTCTGACATTTCTTGACAAAAATTTTCAAAGTCATGACAAATAGATTTTTAAAGAATGCAAAGTGCAAATCCAGACTGATTAGACAGTCCTGAAATCTGCCCTGCTGCTGGGGAAAAAAGATGTATGGGGGAGAGTCTTTTCTTTTTTACATCACATAGAAAAGTGTGTTTTTTGAAAGATTTTCAGGCCACAGTAAAGCACTTATAGTTTAATGAGAAGAGCCGCATTCTATACCACTCCTTTGGGTTACAGAGCTATTAGTTTCAAAATGCAGCTTTATATTTTAAATTGTGGACCAATGGCTCGATCGGGGAAAAAGCAAGGGATATGAAACTTTTAATAAATTTTGCAAAATAATGTGGGCAAAAACCCCTCCACTCGAGAATTTTAAGACTCTTTGGGATTTTTGAGTTTTAGTCCCCAGATTTCTAAACAGATCCCATCTATACTCAAGTCGTTTGGGTTTGTTTGTTTTGCCAGAAATAGGTCAGAAGAGGGAGGCAGCTCTAAGGAAGATAGCTGTAACATCAGTGAATGAGGAGGCACAGTGAGGAGGGGGCTTCCTGCCACCTACCTGGCTTCTGCTCTGCCTTCCACCCTCACAACTGTCTTTGGGAAGTACTGAGGGCCACAGCATAAGGTTGGCCCTTTGGGGGTGCACATTCAAAAAGCATGAGCTGTACTTATTCTGCAACTCCTAGGAGGGATCAAGAGGTCAAGGTCAGAGCAGGGCAGGGGAGGAGGCATCCTGGGGCCTATTTCCAATTTTTCATGCCTCACCTTCCTTTGGAAAGTGATTGGCAGTTGTGTATTTGATGCCCACAAAGCCAAGGCCTGGAGGAAAGTCTGGAACCATGGTATTTTGTGAATGAATGAATGGTGGGTGAATACATTGAAAACAGGCTAATGACACTTTTTTTATTGTCTGGGCCGTGCAGGTCAACCTAGCCAAGATATTGCCCGTGGCAGTCACTCAACGGCACCCCCCAGAGTTTCCTCTGTTCCTTCGAGTCACTTTGTCCTTGCCCACAGAGCTCTGTTTCGTCTGAAGCAGTAGTCTTTAAAGAAGTAAGGACAATAAATGCTGTGACACCTAGGTAAGGTTCAAATTGAGAAAAGAATCTCTGGTTGCCCAGGCATAAAAGTTCCTGCTCGAGCCTAAACCAGGTCTTTCACTGAGATTCAGAGAGTTGTGGGCATATTTGGTGGGCACTTCCTGGGTCCACCTGAAGTCTGCTTTCCCGAGGGATATCAGCCCCATTGACATGGACAGCCATTGGGCAGCATCCTTGAGCAGTAGCAGTGATCCGAAATCCTCCAGTGGCTTTGCCAGCAGGGAAGGCAGGAGACCTCCTTGAAGAAAAGGACAAAAATGGCTGGAGCCGTTTGATAATGGCAGGACTTTTTTTTTTTTTTTTTTTTAATTTATTTCTCTCCACCCCCTCATTTGCACTTGCTGTGTCTATTTGTCTTCCTTGTTTCTTTGGGAGTCACTGGGAACTGAACCTGGGACCTCCGATGTGGGAGGGAGGTGTCTAATCACTTGAGCCACCTCCGTTCCCTGTTTTGTGTCTCTCATTATGTTTTTCCTTTTTTGTCTCTTGTGTCGCATCATCTTGCTGTGTCAGCTCTCTGTGCCTGCCTGTTGCACCAGCTCACTGTCTTGCTTGTCTTCTTCAGGATGCACCAGGAACCTCTGCTCCCTGCTTTGTTATGTCTCTCATTATGTTTTTCTTCTTGTGTCTCTTGTTGCATCATCTTGTTGTGTCAGCTTGCTGTGCCTGCTCGTCGCGCCAGCTTGCGGTCTTCTTTAGGAGGCACCAGGAACTGAACCAGGGACCTCCCATGTGGTAGGCAGGAACCCAATCGCTTGAGCCACATCCGTTTCCCAATGGCAGGACTTATTTTGGACACACATTAAAAACCATGTAAGAAATCCCAGAAATAACTGAATGATTTGCAGAGAGTTAGAGCCATGTTTTTGGGTGACACTGGGAATACTGTTTGTAAATCATTGAATCTGTCAGGGTTCTCCAATAGGATACACACACCTACCCCACACACACCTATACACACACACATACCACATATATACAGAGAGGTTTATTTTAAGGAATTGGCTCACACGATTATGGGGGATGGCAAGTCTGAAATCCATAGGTCAGGCCAGCAGGCAGATTTGAGGCAGAATTTCTTCTTTTCCAGGAAACCTCAGTTTTTGCTCTGTAGGCCTTCAGCTGGTTAGATGAGGCCCACCCTCATGATCGAGGATAATCTTTATGTAAAGTCAACTGATTGTAGATGTTCATCACCTCTACAAAGTACCTTCACGTCAACACTAGATTAGTGTTTGATTAAATGACTGGGTCCTATAGCCTAGGCAAGTTGCACATAAAACTAACCATTACTGTCGTCTTACTATTTTTCTTGGGTTTTTCCTTTTGGCTTGTGTGTTGTGTCCAGTTTGAGCCTCAACCCTTAAAGAGAAATCTAATCTGGTTGCCATAGCTGTCACTCTGTTGATCACCAGGATTGATAGGACTATCTAGCTATGAAAGCAGGGTCTCCTTCCTCTTTTGATATTCCTCAGTGTCCCAAATCTGAGTGCATTCATCACAAAGGAAGTCTTTCCCCGTCATGACCTTCCCATCAATCCAGGTTCCAACAGGAAACAAATAGTCCACTCATTACGATAGCTCATTATGATGAGGAGGGTTTTTTTGCAATGGAATTACAAACATACAGAAACATACAGGCAGGCTTCAAGAATCCTTAATGCATAGCTCCAGGTAGCCTCTACCAGCAATCAGTTGACAAATGAGATGCACCTGTTTCGCTTTGTGATTTATATACTGTTGGTTGTATCTTCATAAGAAGAAAGCAATAGACTTCTTACTGATTTTCATGTGAGAAAGTTATAGATATGTGGGAGATTCTGATGTGCAGAGGGCTAGGAGGGCAAGTGCTGAACTGAGAAAGAGCCCACTTCTTAGCTCCCCAAAGGCCAGGAGGCAAACACATCTCTAACTCCAACCTTCTGACACACCATATTCATCCACGCAACTCACTGACAGCCAGCACCCTATCTAGAAAATGTTCAACAGGTAAATCTTGAGTCATATTTAATTGACTAGAATTCAATTGAAATAAAATAAATACTAAATATTAAACCCATTCATCTAAATTATGACTCCCAGCATCTTCAGGACCTTCGTTTTCCCAAGTGTTAGAAGACAAATCCCAAGTTTTCCCCTACAGATGGGGGTCAACACCTTATCCCCTCCATTTCTCTCCTATTGGAGACAGGAGATGATGGATTCCTCTAGGTTCTTGGCTATGCTAAATTAAAGAATTGAAGAACATGCCAGTTTAGTTAGGTGGTTTACTGAGAAATGGGAGAAGAGAACTGGATTCTGCACCTACACCTGTAGATGTGCGCTCCTCTAGACAGAGCGTTTTGGCTTATGGGGTTACCCTTATTAAGCTATGACTTACTCCTCTGCTTCCTAATGTTGGGGGAGGGGGGCCCCAGCTATTTGCTGTTCTGATTGGTTACCCCCCAGTTAGTTCCCAGGGAGCCAATGGTGAGGCCCCTTGAGGGTATCTGGGGCTTTCCCTTGACCCAGAATGGGATCTCGTTCCAGTCTCATTCCAAATGGGGGTCTCGTGGCCGGGGTCTCATGGGGTCCTTCAGCCTTCTTGGCAGTGGTCTTTCCCTCAGGGGGTTTCCAGGTGGGGTTCCATGGCCACGTGTTTTGCAGCCATGTTTTTCTGCCAGGTCTTCTACTCGTCTTCCCTTTATCTAAACTAACCTCACTATTTGCTCAATGACCTCCCTATTTTCAGTAAATTTAACAATGACCGAACCCCTAAACTTACCTATTTGTTTCTTCCCCACCCCCACCTATTGCTGCAGCCTCTTTTGAATGGCTTCTAATACCACTTGTAGGTGTGGTTCCCAAATTTCAGCATGCATAAGAATCTCCTGGGAGTTTGCTAAAACAACACAGGTTGCTGGTCCCCGTTTCCAGAGTTCCTGATTCACTGGGGCTGAGGTGGGGCCCAAGAGTTTGCATTCCCAAGTTCCCAGGTGGCATTGCTGTTGCTGGCCCAGAGACCATGCTGTGAGACCTCTGAGATGCTTCACAGCCCTGAGCTCACGTTGGAATCACCTGGGAAGCTTAAAAAAAAAAAAAATCAGTGCCTGAGTTTTACCTTCCTATATTCTGATTAGCCAGGAATGGCACCCAGCCATCGGTAGTTTTTATAGCAGCCCAGGTAACTCTAATGTGCTACCGGATTGAGGATCACTGACTCAGAAACCATGGAAAATGGCAGAAGGATGAGGAAAATAGCCAAGGTGCTGCAAGAAGAAGAGAGTAAGCTTGAAGTTAAACTTGATGACATTTTGGGTCCCACTAATGTAATGAAGAGTAATGATTAGGTGGAAGGACTAATGCACTAGGTTAGCCTCAGTCTACCCTTTTGCCTTGACCTATCAGCAGATCATATTAAATTTGTTGAAGATGCTGATGGAAGGTTGTTAAAGAATACTTTGTACTCCTAGAGAGAATATAAACTTTTGCACTAGGTACCCAGTAGAGCTACCTATTGGAGCCAAATAACAAATGAACAAATAACAAAGACTAAATTTTAGTGTTCAAGTTTAGGAGAGAGGCCAAGGGCCAAATATAACATGCAGTGTATATTAATATTAGATGGCAGAATTTTGTTACATCATCCATGCCCAGTCATTCCTGCTAATAGTGTTACTTCTTAAACTTAGCTTTAATTGAAGGCCTAGCCAGTGTTTGCACATACTTGGATGAAGGGATAGATGGATGACATTAAGCTAAAGATGGCCAAATATCCTCAATTTAAGTGGTAGACTATTAGACATTTATTTTTCATTCCCATATTCCTTAGCCTTTGACCTTTTATCGTCTTGGCATTTGTTCAGATGGATTCTTCGTGTAAATATGGCCTTGCTGAATTGAGCATGTCCTTTGGTTAACCTCAGGAACTCTCATTTCTATTGTAACAACTCACTCTTTCAAAGTGACAGCTTCCTGATTGCCAATATTAGGTTTATGTCCAATAATGATCCTAATAATACTAAGAGTGTTCATTTTGTAGGCTCCCAGGTTTCTCACTTGGTTTTTTTAACCGGGTTTGATCCTAACAAACAGCACACACCCAGCCCTCCCATCCTTATTCTTTATTTGAAAACTGTCCTCAGCTCCCCATGACCATATCATTACAGTGTTATCTCTGGTTATTACTTCACAGTACCTTATCTTAGCCACGGGGGGCCTAGCATTGGGGCCACAGCCTCCAGGAACTAAAATATTTTTTCTCTTAAGAGAAACATGCTAATCTGTTTGAAGTAAGAGACCTTTTTCAAGTTACCAAAAATAATATTTAGTGCCTTACGCTACTTTTTTTAAGGAGTTTCGCACCTAGTTGTTATCTGGTCCCTTCAACCCTCTTATGCAGCAGGCAGAGATGTTGCCCTGCCCATTTATCACACGTGAAACTCTGGGGCCATAGTGATGGCCCTGGGGTAACTTTTGGCTGCTGGTGGGGGTGGGCCAGGGTGCAGGGCTCTGGAGTCCCACTCCAGGGCTTTCCCCTCTGTACTCTCTCCCATAACCTTGCTGTCTGTTGTTAATAGCTGCAGGGAAATGATATTGAGGGCAAGAGTTGAAAGTGATTGGCGGAAATCCCTGGAAAGGGTTGGGTGTATGGATCAACGATATTAAAAGTGTTGTTCCGCCCAGTTTGGAAGGAGAAGAGGCAAAAGGGCAGAGCACTGACGTAGAAAAACAAAATTGCCGTCCCCCTTCCTGGAGGGGAGAGATAAGTAAGATCCCATTGCAGCCTTCGGGGGCATTCATAGAACTGGGTATTAGCCATGTAAGGGATAAGGCCATCTTCAAGATGGGGGACACAGCAGGAGGAGCCACTAGCCTGTCTGGTTGAGTCAGAGAAGATATCGCAGCTGCCCTAAAAGTTGCACGTGTGATGTGGCTTTCCGAAGGCGAACACCAGAATGGAGGCGAACGGGGTATGGGAGCCACCTTTCCCGAAGGCCAGGGTAAGGAATGACTTTGAACCTTCTTCTCAGAGCAGTGTCAAGCCTCCGAAGGCTGTTAGCAGAGGAGTGAAACAGTCTCGTTCTGCCCCTCCCCTCCCGCCTCCTCCTCCTCTGCCCATTCTCCACACAAAACTTCTGGGAAGTCCGAAAGACTCCAAGGATTCCTTTTGCTCCATCTCACGGAGAGGAAAAGTTTGAGGCCTAGCCAGGAAAGCCAGCTTATCCAAGGCCTCACACCTGTCACACCGGGAACTAGGGCCAATCACTGGACACACAGCCCTGTACCTGAAGCCTGGGAGGAGCTCTGGGCCCGTCAACACACAAGAGACCTGCTGAGGGGCAGGAACTAAGGCGGTAGGAAAAGATGTGAGAGCTCTGTAAGCCAAGGGGAAGAAAAACGTGCCATGCGATGAAGGATTTGGCAGTTACATCACCGTTGGCCTTAGCAAGAACCGATTCGGCAGAGCAGGGTTTCCCAACCACCGCACTATTGACATTTGAGACAAATAATTTTGTTAGTGGGAAGGGGGATGGGGGGGCTGCCCTGCGCCCCGCGGGATGTTTAGCAGCACCCCTGGTCTCTACCCACTAGAAGCCAGTAGCATTTGCCCCTCCCCAGTTGTCTCCAGGCAATGCCAAATGTCCCCTAGGGGGCAGAATTGCCCCCAGTTGAAAACCCTGGCACTAGAGTGGCGTGGACGGAAGGCAGAGTGACGGGTTATGGACACCTCAAGCCTGGACCGTTCTTTCAAGAGGCCTGTGGCCCTCCCAGGCAGGAGATGGGTGTTAACTGGGGGGCTGAAGGTGCAGTCAGGAGGATGGCTTTGTTTCCCTGTTGACTTTGCTTCTGACAGAGACACACATTTGCTTGCCTGAGGGAAAGAACTAGAAAAGAGGGAAAGGTTAAAGGGACAGTCTGAGGGCAGCATCTGCCTAATTATTTCACAGATATTATTGCCAGTGACGGCATCTGGGCCAGGTGAGCACATGTGGGGCTCCCTGCTGAGATACCTTGGAAAGTTTCAAGACGTCCACTCTTACCTAAGGGCAGGGTTCTTCAAGCTCTTGGCCCTGTGCTCAGATCACCTCCCCAGAACCCACCCTGGTGGGGAGGGGGAAGAGCCTTGGGGTCCCATGGGCAAGACCGGCATGTAACCCTGCTGAGGGGAGGGGCACCACGTGCTAGGGTGCGGAAGGTAAAGGGCCATCGTTGCCTTAACCAAGAGGCCAGGGAAAAGAAGTGTTGGGTTACGCTGCGATTTTACAGATTATTGCCACTTAGCCAGGAAAGGATGGAATGCTATGGATATAAGGAACAGCATGTGCAGATCTGGAAGCCAGACATGAGCATATAAAGGACGGAATGGGGCGGTGGGGGCGGGGGTCCTGGCAAGCGGTCAGGTCAGATCACAGAGTCCCACAGGACATTGTTTTGACTCTGCCCTGAGGGCACGGAGAAGCCATGCATCGTTCTTAAGCTGAGAGTGGTGTGATCGGATTTGCTCTTTACAAAGCCTACGCAGGCCATGGAGAGGAAGACTGGAGCAGGGTAGGATGGTGGGTGGGAGAGAGGCCGGTGGCCTGCATGCCCGATGTGGCAGTGCTGGGATGGACTCACAGATGGTTTGGAGGTAGGACCCAGTGACTGACTGGCCATCAGGGGTGAGGGTCAGAGAGGATGATTACCAGGATCCTGGCTTGGGAGACTCACTGGGGGTGGGGTGCAGGTCTTACCTGGGAATGGACACATTTAGAGGGGAAGAAGATGGATTCATTTGGGACCCTTTGACGGGAATATAAGAAGGCAGTTGGAAATAAGAGTCTGGAACTCAGAAGAGCCACCTGGACTGGACGTATAGCTCTTGGAGTCTTGGGCATATAGGTGCTAATGGAAGTCAGGAGTATTGTGAGATCATCAAGGAATGTGTTAGAACTGGGAGACCTGGGCAGCAGCTGTAGCTCAGTGGTTGAGCACCTGCTTCCCATGTACAAGGCCCCAGGTACAATCTCCAGTACCTCCTAAAACAAAACTGGTAGACCTGAGTTTAAAAATTACTGAACAAACACCTATCATGTTGTAGATGCTCTCATAGAACGGGGATGTCGGGAGCACCAAGTCCAGATAAAAATGCTTCACCTTCAGGGAACCGAGGGTCTCTCGGTAAAGATTCCAAAGGAGGCAGGAGGGGATAGAACTCATTGCTTCTCCCCTTCCCCTCTCCCCACCGTGGCCCATGCCCACTTGCACAGTTTCCCATCCAGGGCATTATTAGAAAACCCACGTCTTCCACGGCCTTCAGAGGGAGGGCTGGCTTCTCTAATTCTCCACCACTGCCTTCGCAGGTCCTCTTTCCATCTTCCTGGCAAGGCAGTGACATCTCTTGAACGGAGATGCAGAAAGCCAAGGTTAATTCTCCTTTTTCTTAAAATGCAGATACAGTTTCAGAGAGTTAAACTTTAAAACCGGGCCCGTGGAAGCAATAAGCAGTTGTAGATGCTCCTGAAAGCATCGTTACGGAGCCGGCAGAAGTTCTATTAGCTCTGGACAGCAGAGCCGACCCTTGTCGGTGTTAGGAGTCAGACCAGCAGAACCTGCAAGGATTTTGTCACTTCTCTAGGGAAAGGCTGTAATGCGCAACGACAGTGCCGCCCTGTTCTGCATGTATTTAAAGAATCTCACCACTACTCTAGCACTTTTTTCTTCCCCCGTAGTCTTTTCATGAGGCCGCGGGGGAAGGTCCCAGTTTACTTTGTTGCTTTCTATGGTCACTCGTACAGAGGTGTCATTGGGGAAAAAGGCAAGATCTATTCTTAAATTTGGAAAGAAAATAGAAAGCTCACATGACATTCAAACGGGAACTAGACTAGTGATTTTTCAGTTCATGGTAAATAGGAAATCACTTAGCAGTGGTTGATAGTAAAGAAGGAATCATGGGAGGCATGGAAACAATTTTGCTGCTCAAAGATGTTTTGTAAACAAGGCTCATGTATATAATGGCAAAGCTATTTAAGATCACTTCAGAGTACCATTAGGCTTTTTATTTTGGATAATCCACTCAATACAGTTTAACTCCCAGAAATGCTTCCCTTTGTTACCTAGCATGCAGATGATCATGTCTAGATATATAGTCAGGAAATTTTAAAAATTTTAAGTCTAATCAGATACAATTAAGTTAAATTTACTAGGAAGGTGGCAGTAAGGGAGATGCAGTACATTCGTACTACATCGCTACTTGTTTTTGTGGAATGACCAGCAACTTGGCATTATTCATTAGAACAGTGACTCTGCCCTGCTATGTAGCTATTAGCTAGGACTTCTGCACAAGTTGGCTCATGGGATGAACTAGCGGGTGGCTGCCTGACCGATGAAGATGCCAGGCTGCCCTGGGTGCACCCCCTAAAATTCTGAAACCTGGGATTCTGAAACTAGAGCTTTATCTTTTTTGATTTGTGACTTTGGCTCTGTTCAAAGACATGTCCCCCAAGGAAGGGTAATATTTTAAACTAATATAAGTCATTTTCGTTATAGTCCAACTCGAAAGAGTAAGTAAAAGCCATCAATTAGGAACTTCCTTAGATTCCCAATTCCAAAATTACAAACCTACATACAACCCGCTCTGTCCTGCCATCCGTCCTGTCGCAGTGAAGAGCTATTCCTCTTCCTCTCGAAAGATAAGGCCTCTGTGCAGTGGGTCCCAGCCCCTCCTACCTTTTCAGGAGTGCTGCAGTATCGATGGGGTCTTCTCCCTCCTTATAACTCAGCACCCCCCCACGACCACCTGAATCTGAATTCTTTCCACTAAATGTCATAGCTGTACTCCAGTGGCTTGCATAGACCCTGCCACAGAGCTGACACTCAGCTAAATGAATGAATAATGTACTAAATGAATGAATTTACATTTTAATGTGGCTGAGTGCATAACCTTGGCAGGAGGAAGATAGAGCAAGAGTGATAATTCCAGAAACCTGGGAGGAGAGCAGTCATGGAAGTAGAGTCGAGAACCCTGACAAATCTTACCTCCTTCACCATTTTGCCAAGGGCTCAGCCCCGCTTCCACATGTCTGTTGGTCTTGTTCATTTCTTTCTTTATTGGGTTTTGTGGGGTTATTTACTTTTGGCTATTTTTTAGAGCATTTGTAAGTTCACCAAAAAGTTACATAGAAAGTGCAGCGTTCCCATATACCCACCCCCACACATACACACCAAGTTTTCCCTATTATTTTTTAACATTTTTAAATTAACATTTGCATGAGTGTGGTATATTTGTTGTAATTGATGAGCCAATATTATTTAATTATATTATTAAGTGAAGTCCATGGTTTATACTAAGGTTCACTCTTTGTGTTCTACAGTTCTGTGGGTTCTTGGGTTGTGTTTTTTAATTTCAGTAACATATTCAACATAAAATTTCCCACTTTAACCACTTTCAAGTGTACAATTCAGTGATGCTATTTACATTCACTGTGTTGTGCTACCATCACCACCCTCCATTACCAAAGTTTTTTCATCACCCCAAACAGAAACTCTGTACCCATTAAGCATTAACTCCATAGTCCCACCCCCACCCAGCCCCTGGTAACCTGTGATCTACTTTCTGTCTCTATGAATTTGCATATTCTAGTGATTTCATATAAGCAAGACCATGTGTTTGGCTTATTTCACTTAGCATAATGTTTTCCAGATTCATCCATATGGTAGCCTGTATCAGAACATCATTTCTTTTTACATCTGAATATTATTCTGTTGTGTGTGTGTGTGTATACCACCTTTTGTTTATCTGTTCATCCACTGATGGACTTCTGAACTGTTTTTGCCCAGCCTTCTTAGTGGCCAACCTGAGATGCTGTAAGAATCTGCAATGCCTTCTAAATTGTCAATGAAAGTTTATACCATGTTCACTTTGCTCACCATTTTGAGGATATTTTATATTCCAGTTCCTTGAAAATGGCTGGTCTGGTTTTAACGTGCACGTTTCAATCCCTGACGTGCACCTGTAGGCAGGAGCTCCTTAAGAGCAAGAAACTGTCCTTCCTGGCTCTCAGCAAGGCCCTTGGTCAGTGATGGATAGGTGATGAAAGAAGGAAAACAAAATTTAGGGTGACTTTCTGGATGATATCATCCAGGGGTCTCAAGCCCAGAGGCCCACAGAGGCCAGGATGATTGGGAAGGAGGAAAGCTGGGCAGATGCAAGTGTGTTCATGTGTATTACCTGAGCACATGCCGGGGCTCACCTACCCTGTCTAAAGGCATTCAGAGCCCAGACAGTCGCAGCCTCTGAGAGTGCCAGAGTCAAATCCAGGCCCCCAGACATCGATTTGCAACTTGGGATGAGTGTGACACACTGGTTGTGATAAGCAGAATACTGCCCCCACCCCCCAAAGATGTCCACGTCCTAATCCCCAAAGCCTGTCAATATGTTACCTTACGTGGCGCAGAAGGGACGTCGCAGTCGTGATTAAATTAAGGATCTAACGTTCCTTCCAAGTGTGGAAAAGTTTGGGTAAAATGATAAATGGTAAAAAGAAGGAATAGTAGCTCAGGGTAAAGGATTGACTAAATGGCACATGCAGTGAGGGGAATCCAATATTACAGTAATGCCTCAAGAGAGACTCAGAGCAAGAGATGATTTTGTCTCTTAGCACAGTTATACCAGAAAGGGTGAAGATGGTCCTGCTTTTGGAGCCTGAGAAGGTCGAGTGGAAGCCAGCAATCCTGAGTGACATTACTCTAGGAGCTATTTTGGTCATAGGAAATCATGATGGATTAGACCAATTGTTAGTGACTGAATGGGACTCTAGTTGTGTGCCAGCATCTTTTAACTCTTACTTTCATCTGTTACCATACGTGATATAGCATAACACAGGCATTGCTGGGAAGGCTATAGTACTGACACTGATGATCATGCGAAATAATTCTGCATGAATTTATCGCAAGGTACTGTTAAAATAAAAACTTGATCCAAATAAATATTTTCTAAAAAGGATCTTGAGATGGGGAGATTATCCTAGATTATCCAGGTAGACCCAGTCTAATCACAAGAGTCCTCATAAGAGGGATACAGGACCATCAAAGTCAGAGAGAGTTTGGAAGATGCTGTACTGCTGGCTTTGAAGGTGGAGGAAAAGAGCCACAAGCCAAGAGTGCAGGTGGCCTCCAGAAGCTGGAAAAGGCAAGTATGCTAACTTCTGACATCAATTACAACACAATTCTGACACTACCCAGGGTTAGGTCAGATTCACAGGCTAAGGGTCACTGCCCTCACTTCAGACACCAGCTGCAAGTTTGGGGGTTCCCCAGCCACCCACACTTTAGTCAACTGACTACAAATTTGGGGGTTCCCACCACTCCCTCAAGTTCAATAATTTGCCTAGAATGATTCACAGAACTCAGGAAAGCAGTATACTTACGATTACTTTTTTATATTATTATTATGGTTGGAGGGATACATTTATTTCTAGACAACTATTTTTATTATAGCAGAAGGATACAAATAAGAAGAGACACGGAAGTTGAGGTCCGGGAGGGTGCCTAGGCAAGAAGCTCTTGTGTCTCTTCCCCTGTGGAGTCAAGCAAAGATGTGTATTATCAATGCGTGTTACTCATCAAGGAAGCTCACCCAACCTTCCTACCCAGAGATATGTTTTTCAATATATAGACACAATTGCTGGAATCAGTGCCCACGTGGTTGAACTCTATCTCCAGCCCCTTCCTCGCCTCTGAGGTCGGGCTGATAAATCCCCAACCCCTTAATCACATCCTGGGTCTTCCTGGAATGGCCATCTCTGGCCCTAAGACTGCAGGTGTGACTGGCCCTGCCCTGAGTCATCTCATTAAACCATCAGGTGTGGTCCCCAGGGCCAACCTTGAATAACAAGAGACATTCCTGGGTGACTTTTCACACAATTCACTCCGTAAATACCAACCATCCAGATTCCAAGGCTTCAGAGGGGAACAAGGGTAAAGACCAGCCAAGTTCTTTATTCTACAACAGCAAGGGAACAGATTGTCCCCTAGAGCTTTCCAGAAGGAAAGCAGCTCTGCTGACACCTTGATTTTAGCCCAGTGAAACCCATTCTGGACTTAGGACCTTCAGAACTGTAAGATGATAAATTTGTGCTGATTTAAGCCGCTGAGTCTGGTCATTTGTTAAGGCGGTGATTAAAAGTATTCAGACAGTAGGGCCAGATTGCTGGGGTTTAACTCCTGCCACTTGCTAGCTGTATTACCTAGAGTGAGTAGTGCAACCGCTGTGCCTTAGTTTTCCCATCTGTATAATGGGCATGATAGCATAATCACGTAGTAACATATATACAGCCCTTAGAACCGAGCCTGTACATTATAGGCATGGTCAGCATTCACTTATTAAATTATTTATGAGGGGAAAAATGTAGGCCCAGCAGAGTTCAGTGCCTTGTCTAAGGATGATAGACCAAGCACAGAGCCAGGACTAAGACCCAGATCCTCAACCTCGCTGCTCAGCACTTTGTCATTACCATCCAACAATAGCACTTTCCTTTCAAATCGCATTTGCAAAGTCAAAACTAATTATAGCACTTGTCCTTCTGGATGGGCTTGGCTACATTTTATAACCGTGATTAGCCTCCACGTTCTCAGGCCCTTTCAGGAGAAAGGAAGCATACATAGGAGGCTTCATTTGAAATCACGCATGTTCAACTGTGAGGTTAGTACCGGCATTCTCTCTGGTTATACTTCAGTCACACAGAGTTTTATCCCCTCCAAACATGACCCATACGAGAAATAAAACAAAAAGGCCAGGACAGAACTAGGCAGTGTGTCTGGTAACGGAATCAATGGACTGCTCAGCACAAGCCAGTGATCAAACATTCTGCAGATCCTTCTTCCCATCAAACTCCAAAACAGCAGCCTGGCATGCGAGATGCAACTCTGCCTTGAATCTGCAGACCTCAAAACTCTAGCTGCATCTAAAACCTGGCTATTACCAAACCTATCCCATAAAGGTGGCTGTGCATCCCGGTAAAAGAATCAAGTATCCTTGGAGAAAATGAGTTGCAAGGGAAGGCAGAGTCTCTAAGAAGATGGTTCTAAGTGGAGTCAGTACCTACATGCCAGACCTGTGACACCAGCTTGCTCAGTGGTAATGCCAGGTCTCCTCCTACTGGGTGAGAAAGCCATTGCAGAAAGGATTCAGAGACCACGGAGCCCAAACTGAGACCCACCAACACGAATTGTCAGATACACGGCTGGCCCTTGTAAATGGGAATGAATGATACCTTGATGGGGTGTTTTGAGGAGAAAATGAATAGAAAATGTGAAAATGTTCTTATAAACTTAAAAGCACTTTGGAATACAAATTCCAGAGTGCTATAGATTTTCCAAACCAAAAATTCTCTTAACAGTGAAGCCCACATTCCCTACATCTAACCCGGTGGTGATATTGGGGTGTCATAGAATGGAGGGTTTTCTTGCCCTGGTTATTCAAGAGAAATGCAAAGGATAGAAACATTGTATTTGAAATATTTACATTCTGGGACTCCCTGGCCTTCATATTTTCACCCCAGGCTCTCTTCAGAGTCCATGACTTGGACATCTTGCCAACAATAGACATGCATTGCTAATATTTGGGGAGGGGCCACAGCTTCGACCAGATCAGTCCTTTCCTACCTTTAGGTTACAAGGCAGGACTCGCAGAAGCCAAAAATTCCTCCCAGGATGTTCTCAGCTCACACGCACCTTATCCCAATGGATGAAGCAGAATGCTGGATAATTGCAGGGCTGTCAAATAGTTACCAGGACCTTCAAAAACTCCAAATGTTCATGTGGATGACTCCTGGGACTGTATTTAGGCATAAACTATGTGGTTCTCCCCTCGGGGCCCTTCACATTCTCTACTTTTGCCGCTCTGTGCCCGCCCCACCCCCATTGCATCACAGCAAGTTCATGTCCTTGCTGTGATGTTTCATTTGCTATAGCTAAATAAATTACTTGCCCAGCAACAAGAGCATCAGTTCTGTCCTGCTCGTCTGTCATTCCGTGGTCTAATAAGGCTCTGGGGGTGATGGGTGGGGACAAGAAGAAGCAGCTATTGTCCTCTGCAGATGAGACATGCTCTCTCGGGTCTTCCCGAGCCACAAGCCTCTTTATGTTCTAACTAGGTCTGGGCAAACGTGGCCAGAAGCAGGCTGTAGCCCTGGGGGAGGAGGAAAGCAGAGGCCACAGTCCCCGAAGTTAGGAGGCCACCACGAAATAAAGGGAGTTCTGTGAAGAGAAGAGAAGAGCGCCGTTGCCTGGAGGGCACAGGAGGCCGGGTGGGGAGGGGCCGGGAGGGCAGGAGGAGGGTCAGCTTGGCGTGAAGTGACGTATTGTGCCTTTCCTGGGGTTGAAATTGAGGAACTGTGCGGAGGCGTTGTTGGTGAGAGTCAC
This sequence comes from Cabassous unicinctus, assembly GCA_029593785.1. NCBI lineage: Eukaryota > Metazoa > Chordata > Mammalia > Cingulata > Chlamyphoridae > Cabassous > Cabassous unicinctus. Next base: position 14,319 of record JAQZBX010012758.1, on the reverse strand, counting down.
TCAGAGTCCAGGATGGGACTGGAACGCCAGCCTTTGACTCTTGTCTCCTGTTTCTACAAGAGCTGGGGAGATTAATGACCCGAGGAGGATATGCTATGGTTCAGAAACTTTTCCTGGATTTTTTCCGCAGGCGGCTGAGCCAGAGGCCAACTGCAGAGGAATTGGAGCAGAGGAACATCTTGAAACGTAAGTGACTCAACCGTGACAGCCCCTGACGTTTTGTGGTGTCTTTAGTGATTATTTCATTGTAGTTCGTGATAGAATTCTGCCTGAGTAGAGTTGACTGGGAGCGTCTCTGTCAATGACGGCCTCATCCTCGCCTTCGTGAACACCAAAGAGAAGTCAAATCCTAAATCCACTTTACTTATTAGACGTTCACAAACTGCAAGCAGAACCTTCCCTGTAGAAAAGTTGTAAAGTCAGGAAGAAGCTTAAACATTGCAGTGAGAGAACTTCTTATTAAATGGTTTTGAGGAGGATGAGGGTCAACTCCGAACCAAAATTTGGCTTAAAAACGATGCATACTATTTCGATTGCTGAAAGGGCGATAGCGCTTGAAACTGGGAAAGAAAAACAGGGCTTTCCAAGGCAGCCATTGATAAAATTTCCCATCCCTTTGAACATTAAATTTAAAGTCTAGGAAAGCATTTCCGAATGAAAGTTCAGAGTGTTGATCAGGATTTCCACTGCTGCCTAATGCTTTTAATTCAAGAAAAATTCTGGCACTATGGTCATAGAAAAAATAAGCAAGCATCTCATTTGGTTTAGGACTCAGATATTTGAATACATACAGAAAACCCACGTGGTGCTAAAAATATATTTAACAAAGGCAATATTAAAATAAATCAAGAATTTCGAGGACAAGAGTATGCCCCAATTTAGGGGCAGATAATATAGAAAATAAAACCATTCCACAGGAATACACACACCCCTCCTAATTTCTCTCCAAAGACAGGAAATTTATACTTTACAGTTTTATAGAAATATCATGTGTGTGTCTGTGTGTGTAGCTTGTAAAATCAAAATTTGGATGACTGACACTTTCCACTTGAATGGAAATGTCCTTAATTCTTAATCTTACTATCCCATTCGCCGCACCCACTCCAGCTTGTGGTCCTACGACTGGGTCAGCTCTGGTTTGCTGAGGATGAGATGTTAAATTTCCTTCCCGAGAAGCTGGGAGGTGTGTCCCCTGCAGCCCCAGAGCATTCATCTGCCTTACTTCTGCCTTTATCAAGGAGCAGCGAGGCTTTTGGAAAGAGGAGCTCTAAACCAATCAGCTCACCTCTGGCATCCTGGTGGCCTCGGCTCCCAGTCCTGGCTTGCCAGACACAGGGAGCCAGCAGTCCCTGGGGGTTTCTCGTGGCTGAGTTTTTATTGCCATGTACTTGGTGTCTGGGAAGCCCGGTGGCTTAGATTCAGGAGATCACATGAGGGCTTTAAAAGACTGTTTCCATTGCTCCCTTTCATTCTATTCCCTTGTCATTTTTCTGTTCAAATAGCTGCAAATGAAAGAACTGCCGGGCCAAATTCAAGCATGTTGATCACTTTATGGTTTCCAAGGTTTTCTAAAGCAAAGTTCTTTTTTCTCCTAGGCAACAATACCTAAATTCCAGAACTTTGTTTTCTTTTTCTTTTTCTTTTTTTTTTTTTTTTTAAAGCTATTTTGATCATGAAACAAGAAATGTTTCATTCTAAAACTTCCCTTCTGAGCCTTCTGTCCTTTAGGGAGCTCCTCTCTGGGGTGGCCGAGAGGGTTATAAAGCGGTCATGGCTCTGTGGTGGAGCGTCCAGCGCCCTGGTCTGACTCCAGCACTGTCCCAGCTGGCCCTGCTGTCACCAGCCCCTGCTCTGTCCCGGCAGCCAGCCAGCCGCTGTGCACGTCCGAGCACACAATGGGTGCACGCTGATGGGGGGCCCCCAGGATGGTGACATCGTGGGTCCTTCCTGGCCTCTTCCCAGTTGCCAAGTGGGGTGGTATTGGTAACCTCTTCCTGAGAATTCATGACACTGGGTTTGTAAATTGCTTTAAACTAAACCATAACTGATAGCATGTGGTCCTGCCCCTCTGAGGGACATAGGAAAGCCACATGGAGAGGAAGGCTCCAGGCTCTGACTCAGAATGCTGAGCTTCATGGCTCACAACTGGCCTGTGGGGTCAGAAGCCCCCAACTCGCCGTCTAAGGCCAGTGACCAGGAGAAGGGCTAAGTGTGACGTGGAATAAGGCAGTGTGTTCTAGTGAGAAAAAAGAGCTGGGCTCTTTCTAATTAGCCCTGTAGCTCGTGACTAGCCACTTAATTCCCCCAGGCTTCCATGTGCTCGTGTCTAAGCCCAGAGCCCTAGACCAGGTGGTATCTAGACCAGGTGGTATCTAGGGCCCCTCGTGACTCTGATATTCTGTGAGTCCTTAAATTTTAACCAGACGCCCTCGAGCTACTTCCTGGGCTCTCAGTCCAGATGAGCTCCTTCCTGCCACCTGCAAATGTAGCTGTCTGGGCGGGGTCTCCCTTCTTCCAGGTCTTGCTGTCTGGTTCCCCATTTATCTCTGATAGATTAATTCATACTAAGGTATTACTGGCTGACTGGTTTAATGTGTCTTTATCCAAGGGAAATTTGTATTTTTAAAGGGGGGGTTCCAGAATCTTTGAGTCCAAAGAGAACAGCTCTGAAGGTAGAGATTTCAGGCGGCACTGGGTGGCAAGATGTAGTGGGGGACACTGGTGCCACCCCATCCCGTCACATGCTGTGGGCATTTCTTGTGCTGCTTCTATTCAAGGTCCCGATCTCCAGTCGATGTCCCTGAGGGTCTCAAGGGCCTGAGCTCCACTCTGAAGGCCAACACTTGATCTAGTGGGGGGTGTTGTCACCTTTAGCATGAAAGGTGGCAAAGAGAGGCAGGAAGCACAGTTTCTCAGATAATCCCTGCCCCAATTCTATGCACAGGACTTTCTGTCTTCTAAAGCCCTGTCCTATACACGGACAGTCAGGGGCCACCACTAAGTGACAAATGTGCGCTCTGACACGCCGATTAAGTTATTGAAACGTAATTTAACAACAGTGATTTCAAAATGAGAGAATGTGTGCCTGGGGTACTCTTAGACGCCCTGGGCCCAAGTCCACGTGAAATGGTTTATTTTTTACCAATGCCACTCTGAACTCCAATGCATGAGAATCAGGGTTTCTTTTCATGCTTTTCTCCAAGCTAGACAATACAGTGCCTGCGTATCCGGATCCTCCCACCCAAAGCCCACCCGAGGTCATTCAGTAGGCTTAAAAGGAGAAATAAGCCCAAACGTTCTGCCCGTCGAATCTCTGTTCCCTTCCCCAGACCCTCTTACTTACAGCTCTTTAAAAATCTGATGAATAAATCACCCCACATAGTAAGCCGGGAACCTTTAGGCTCTGAAGTCTCCTCGGCTCCTTAAGAGTCTAAATGCAGGCAATTGTGTCCCACACTCTGGCCTCACACATCCTCTGTGGACTTCTTGGAAGATTCAAAGAATTAATGGAATCAGGGCTTGCGAAAGGTGAGCATTTTGAAATCCCTCGCGGCGCTGCCAACCTGGCAATGGCCCGAGCTCTGCCGCGAGCTGCTCCTGCAGCAGGTGGTGGCACCTCTGGGGGGCCAGGCTTCTGGTCTGCCCCCACCAGGCACCAGGCACGGGCCACATCACAATGCGCCCCTCCAGTCCCTGTGAGGCCAAAGAAGAGAGCCTCGGGCACCCCCAAATGCTGGTGGCCGTGCTCAGGGCACTCCCACCCTTTTCAGACCCACCTCCCTGATTTGTATTCACATCCCTCAACCCAGCATCCTTGTCTGGGGCCTCGAAACACTGTGTGACCTGAAGAAGACAATGAAAAGACCGGCCTTCTCCCCGCTGGTTGGAAACCAGGCAAGCGGTTTGGAAAGCATCCCCACAGGCAGAAGGGTGGCGAGGAAGGGAGTTCTCGCTTCCCCTTTGCAAACTGCTTGGCTGAGAGCCAGCAGAGGTTCAGAGGATGCACCTGGCGTGGCGCAGTTGGCCAAAATCAAAACATCCCCATTATTTCTTTCAGCTCGGAATGAACAAGAGGAACAAGAGGAGAAAAGAGAGATCAAGAGGAGGCTGACTCGAAAGGTGAGACGGGGCTCCATGCCAAGGAGCTGGGACCCAAGGGGGGCAGCCGCCCTCCACCCCCTGCCCTCCGGCCAGCGTAGCCTTGGATTTGTAACCTTCTGCGTCGCTTGATTTGGGGGCACTCACCTAACCTGCTCCCCACCTCCAAAATTGTTGACATTTGCATTTTATTTCCTATTACAGTGCATATTTGGTTTTTAAAACATCACTATAACCCAATCAAGCAATTGGAAATTTATTATCAAAATCAGTAGTCTAAAGAACACGGTTATTTGCTATGACCCTGGGAAAGAGTGAATTTCCCTTTCCTCCCGGTATCTTATTCCTTACCTATTAATTAAGAACGTTTGACTTTATTGTTCTAAATCCAAATTGAATAACTGAATTAGGAAAATGCCCAAAATACCGACAACGTTTGAAATGCCCCAGGTTAAAGTATCTGATAAGAAATACCTAGTTCAATACAAGTCCTACAGACAGAATTTGGATATATTTGTAACTCCAAAAATAGCTGGTTTGGTAATATGATGTCAATCCAAGTGGATCTCATTCTATACGAGTGGTGTCTGTAACAATCAACTCATCTTTGAGGCACTTTTTGGATGATGTTGGCAAGTTTGATTAATCGACAGCACGCAAAATATAATACTACACTCTGTCCAACCAGCGTGTTTTTAATCAGCCTCCAGCAATGTCCGTCTTGAGGGAAAGATACTCAAATCTTAGGGACAGTTAAGAGGCCCATTAAAATCAATTTTGAAAAGGTTTATTAGTGGGATTTTCTCCCTAGATACGTAATGCAAAGGAAGACTCAGAGGTCCTAAAATATACCAATTACGGACGGAGATGATTTGTCTTCCTCCATCCTTTTCTCTCCCTTACAGCACCCCAAACACCCACCTGGTGGCTGCGAGCCCAATGCCAACCCGATTAAAGGGAGTAGGATAAACGAGTGCCTGCAGGGTCGGGTGGCTCGCTGGCGTCACCCTGGCGGGGACTAGAGCAAGAGCTAAATTCCCTCGCCTCCACCAACTGCTCTTACCCTGATCAAAGCCTGATTCCACATTCCTAGGCCCCCATCTTTGGATGGAGGGTGTGCTTTTTCCTGAGACCGAGTGGTAGTAGGGACGGGGGCAGAGGCATTAGCTTATCGTCATGTGTCCTTGAGATGACTGGGCCATGAAAACAAGGGAGGTGGTGACCCCTCATTTACTGTGCAGAAAGGTCTAGTCCATTGTTAAAAATCAGATTGTCATAAAGATCACTGGAGTTGATTACTGGGATCCAAAAATTCTCCCAGAACTTTAGGTTTCTTTACTATAAGCTAGAAATAGAAAAATGTTTATACATTTATTTAATTCTTATCTCAAAAAAGATGATAGGAATTTGCAGGGAAAAAAATCTGCTAATATATGAGATGAAGGGGTTCCCGCCACACCCATCACCCCCAGAGTGGGTGACGCTAGGGACAGCTCTCCAAGGCAGGAGAAATGCCTCTTTCTCCCGGGCTTCCTCTCCTGTCTTCTCCAGGAAAACTGTCTATAATTTCAGCGTTGGCCCTTCCTGGGGACTGGTTTGGGGAGTAAGAAATAATGAACTTGAGCAAAGGGATATGTGTTTATGAGGGACAGGAAGATGGGGAAACAGCTTTCAGGTCTGTTTCTGTAGACAGAGACGTGGAGCCTGCTAGCAGGTAGGGGGTCCATATTACTTCCTGGCTCCGGGCGAGTTCTTTTCCTCTGGAGCCTTTATCACACCCAGACCACATGCCCGTGATGGCGGCTGCTTTTCAGATACCTGCTCTCAGCTAGAGGATTTCCTCCATTAAGCTGTATTTCATTTTAATGTACTAGTGAGAAGAATCAAAAATAAAACATAGTGGCTGGTGCTGATAACCACACAGCAGTCGTTTTCTGCAGCTAAATTGAAGCTAGCCCAAAATGATATATTTTTTCTTTAAAAAAAGCCTGCCTCCCCCATCAAAAAAAAGGCTAGATTGGATGGATAGATGGATGGATGGATGGATGGATGGATGGATGGGATGGATGAATGGATGGATGGATGGATGGGATGGATGGATGGATGGATGGGATGGATGGATGGATGGGATGGATGAATGGATGGATGGATGGATGAGTGAGAGAAAGAAAGAAGGAAAGAAAGAAATGGTCTTGGGTACAGATTATAATAGTGTTATTTGAGTTTCCATGAATTGACTCTTTGGTTGGGTATTTAGTTGCAGATGATACTATTGCTGCCCCAGTTTGAATCATAATGCTACCAACTCTTCCTCTTTACCCCTCTGCGAGCTCATCTTCCCCAGAAAACCTGTCTTTGGCTACAGAGATTATTTCCTCAACATCTGAGGAAGGACCTCGGGTTCCATGTACCCCAAGGGCTCCAGCCAGGCACAGGCCCAAAGTTGTGTCCTCTGCACCCCACCTGGGCCAGGGCGATGAGCCCCCACTCACAGAGGAGAATCCCAGCAGCTGGTCGTTAGTCTGTGTCCACACACAGACTCCCCAGAGGCAGAAGTCCATTCAGCCTTCACTCACCCCCTCATAGCATTTGGGAGCAGCGCCACCTTGCTTTGGAGAGGTCAGCCCTGTCTGAGGCCCGAGGGATGCAGTGATGAAACAGTCCTCAACCTTTAGCTCATCTATTTTGTGTTCTGTTCACGCCAGAGTCTTGCCATAAGTTTCCAGAAGGAGAAACTCTAAATGCAATGCTTACCAGCCTTTTCCATGCCATGGTGCACTTAGATAAGGCTATTTGCACCTCGCCCTGGAGTAGCCTTGCCTAGTCCTGAGGAACTCAAACTGGAGATTTTGAATAGGAGTATATGTTTACCTGGGATAAATATATGGTTCAAAAACTCCCTGCACTCATGTTTTGGAGAATACCTCCTGTGGTCAGAGTGGACCGCCATTCTTGTTTCTTGCCACCCAAGCCATAGGGCCTTGGGAAGCCTGTGATTTCCTATGAAAGGTCAGCACTGATGTCAGGATGTCCCAAGAAAACCCAAGGCTGCCTCAGGACAGACTGGGCCACTTTGAGAGGTAGCCACACAGTCTGGGCACATGGTGAGGGCCACTCTGACCCTCTCACATATCCTCTCACCACTGGTGGCATAGGGAGCTCCAGGCACCTTGTGCCACAGTACTTACCACCGTTCAATTCAACACTAGCCAGGCACTCAACTAATTATGCTTTTCCACTGTAGGCAGTTGGCAGCAAGTTGGAACATTCCAGCACCAGCCAAGGGTATATGGCAGCAGCATGATATGAATTCAAAATAGCCAGGGTGTCTGGGATAGGGATACAGTGGGCGCTGCCTGCCCCGGTGGAGCTCAGGTCCTGTGGGTGAGGTTGACCCAAGCCTAATACCAGCAGGGCCAGGGCAAGAGGACAAGTGAGGACCTCATATGTCTAAATATTTTAAAGTTATAAATTAGCTTAACAACTGTTAAATATACATGTTTTATTATCTTAAAAAAAAAAAAAAAAAACAGCCAGGGTGGTTTGGACACTTGTGTTTTTTAAATATACCTTAGTGGCAAGATCCCATCTGAGTGCATTTTCTAGTATAGAATTAAATACAGTCTCAGGTCTGGAGGGGAAAAAAATTGCTTTTAATATCATTGGTTGAACATGAACTGACAACATCCTAAAGAGAGAACAACTGTGTTGCTCCAGAAGACTTGAATCTGGTGCCAGGAAGAGATAATAGAAATGGCAGCCTTATGTTGTGTAATTACAAAGGAAGGGTGCTAGTGGTAATATCAGGAGATGGATAAATAAATATGCCTTCCCCTTTTATACGTTTCCATTCCTTCACCACAGGGCCAATCCTGAGTCTTCCTTGCTCTGCACACAGCTCAGGATTTGTGGCTCGACCTTACTTTTGAACTTCTTGAGAAGACCGCTAGCAGGTCTCCTCTGACCTCATAAATCAATGTACCCCAGTCCCCACCAGCTCCAGAGTCTGCAGGTTGTTGGCTGGCAACACTCTTTTTATCTGTCTAAAATACCAACAACATATTACAAACCCATCCTGCAGACAGCACTACATTTAGCCCCCAAGTGTGGACTCACAAATCCAAAATAAGACAAAATCCACTCCGTACCTGATGGAAGAAGTAGGACTAATGCAGGAGAACACACAGTGCATACACACACCCAGAAAGACAGGCTTCTTCTGAAGACTGAGACACCCCGATGTGATTAAGAAGGAGACAGACTGGCTGCCCAGCCGCACGGGCCTGGCAGTACCTCTCGGGATAATAAAGCTCCACTTTAGAGTTCTGGAAAAATCCCAAGTCTGGGCATCGATTGCCCTGGCCCTGCCCCGCTGATTGGCTCCTCTAGACCTCATCCTTCACCCCTACAAATTTGCAGATGGAGCCAAACGATCTAAGCGTCCCCGGTTGACCGGTCCCATCTCTGTCCCCCCGCAGCTCAGCCAAAGGCCCACAGTGGAAGAACTTCGAGAAAGGAAGATCCTGATCCGCTTTAGCGACTACGTGGAGGTGGCTGATGCCCAGGACTATGACCGAAGGGCGGACAAGCCCTGGACCCGCCTCACTGCGGCCGACAAAGTAAGTGGCGCTGGGGGACGAGGGGGCGGCGGGCTCTTCTTGCCTGGGTCGGCCCCATAGATGGGATTTCTCGCTTGCTGCTGGGGAGCCTCCAATGAGACCAGCGGCAAAGCATTAGTCACAGTCTCAAAAACTGAGTGTGAAAATACCAGCTGCAGAGGCTAATGGTTCTGCTTCCGGACCTTTCCCCAAGGGCTCCAGACAGTCGACGGGGAGGTTACTGGGTTTATTCATCCACTGCTCACAGAATGCACAGAATGGACAGGGGATATTGTGGCTGTTTTCCAGGAGGGGGAGAGGCACATCAGGGAGCTATGTCCAGAAAAACAGAAAAGCTGTTGCGTAGACACAGAACAGATGACGGACACGAGGCTCTGGGCTCCCACCTGATCTCTAACCTTCTGTGTAGAGAGCACCCAAAGGTCCCTCGGCACCCAGTGGGAGCCGTGCAAAACCAAGGGCCTGGGCAGAGCCTCGATGTTCACAGTTCTCGTCACCAAAGGGGAGGAGAGTGCACACGTCACAGATGTAGTGAAACATGCCTCCCTCCACTCAGCCCTCATCAGTTTGGAAAACAAAAAGAAGAAGAATCTGAAATTGAGTTTGTTTTATAAGAAATGCAGGGCTGGCAAGTGGCAAATCATTCTTAATTATCTGTTAAACCGAGTCTCAAAAGGAACTTGGGCTGGTAATCCTTTGTGGTTCTAGTCCAGGGACCACGAGGAAGCTAAGGGGCTACAGGCCTTTTGGTAAATGGAGTCTAGTGTAATGACTGTGTCAGACGTACGGGGGAAAGCGGGGCATCTGGGGTGCTCTGGGGCCTCCTAAAGAGTCCGTCGCTGGACCCGTTCATTCCAGAGGTTTCCTATGGGATTGCTTTGCAATGCATGGGTCACCTTCAGCCCAGATTCCAGCTGGATCATCACCAACCCAGAATCCAGGGACTCCCAGAAACAGCGCGAAGGGGATGCTTTCTGCAGGCCAAAGGCAGATAAACTTCCTCCCAGCCTCAGAGATCTTGAATGAAAAAATGAAGGGGAGCCGTTGTGGCTCAGTTGTTGAGCTCTGGCTTCCCACATACGAGGTTTGATCCCCGGCCTCGGTACCTAAAAATAATTAAATAATAAATATGTAAAAAACGAGGTCTCACCTGTCCAAAAAGCTCTCGTCTCCTCCTTGTCCTGGAATTTGTGGGGAGCGAGAGAGGAAGAGGCTTTGTGTATCGCTTCTTTGTTCACATTTTCATCGATATGTGCTTGTTTACCAAGGATGAGGACGTCAGCCAATGTCAAAGGAAAGGCACCACGCTAAGTGCTCTGGTAGCCACGGTGGTCTCCAGTTCCCCCAGGCCATGTGCCCTGAGGCTGAAACCCGGGCTCTTAGCCGTGCCTGATGTGTCCTTGCACAGGCGGGCGAGCCACTCTGCTCCTACCACAAGGTGTTTTCACCCTCTAAACCACTGGTGCCTTGATGAAAGCAAATGGCAGCTGTAAAGCTTTGCAAAAGGGCATGTGTTTAAAATCTTCCCAGGGGGAAGAAACGGGGCTGCCTCCAGCCACCCTCCACCTCAGTCCCTCCTGCTCGCCACCTCTCTTTGCCCTCAGGTGACCCAGACCTCCACGGTAGCCCCATCAGTGGCATCCCTGCAGGGATGAGGTGATTTAGGGTTATCTCCAAATATTTGAGGTGATTCAAAACATATCCCGTATCCTTGCACTCGCTGTGTCTGTTGGTCTTCCTTGTTTTCTTAGGAGGCCCCTGAACTGAACCCGGGACCTCTGATATGGGAGGGAAGTGCCCAATCACTTGAGCCACCTCCACTCCCTTATATCCCGTATCCCTGATGGTGAACTGTATCACCTCAGAGTTGGTAAAGTTGTGAAAGAGGCAAAGCTTCATAAACCAGAGGGGAAGGGGGCGTGGGCTGGCCATCACCCCTCCTCTGAAGGTGGTGGGGGAATTTGGTCCACCCTCCCGTCTTGGGTGAGGAGTCTGCCTGTGCTTAGCTTAGCGTGTTTACCTGCGAATGATGAGGGGTTGGTGTTCAGATCTGTACTCGGGAGCCTGGGAGCGCGGCCGTGATTTATCTGGGTAAGTGGACGTGCACTGTTGACACCTGGGTGGAACAACTCAGCAGAGAGAGGAAGAAATATACACTCTGGGTGATGTGTTGTCGTTTGTGACTTAGATTTAGGAAGAGGAGGGTTCTTCATAGGTTCTGAAGGACTTTTCAGGTGATTTCTCTTTTTTTCTCCCAGTGGAGGAATCCATTTTACCCTCCTGTATGGCTTTAAGAAAAACAGTGTGGTTGGAAATAGAATGAAGGGTAAATTTCCTTTCCATCTCCTTCCGCATATTTATGGGCATCTCTTCATTCCAGGCTGCCATTCGCAAGGAGCTCAATGAGTTTAAAAGCACCGAAATGGAAGTTCATGAATTGAGTAGACATCTAACAAGGTCAGTAATAAGTTTTTTGCCTTTTGTCCCCACGGATTGCCAATTAGCAATATTTACTACCAACCGAACCACCCTATCCCCTTCCGGATCCCAAGTGGTTTGGTGGGTGCCATGGGGAAGAAGGTAAAAGAAAGGTCAACGTGAAGTTCACACTTCAGGTTTCTGAAATTAGTTGCATTTTGGCTTTTATCAGGGGAAAGAGCATCAAAGCCACAGACTAAAAGAAACTTCCCGAAGGCCAAGGGTGTTTTAATTTTCATTGTGGTGTAATATACATACGACATAATATTCCCCGTTTTCACCACTTCCAAATACATTCCCGATGTCGTCTGCCGTCACCACCATCCATGACCACAGCTTTTCATCTTCCCAGGTAGAAACTCGGTGCCCACAGGCATCAGTCCCCCATGAAAGTTTTTAATTCATTCAGACTAAAGCTCTGGTAGGTACCCAGCTTGCGAGTAACCCCAGAGTGGGTTTCTGTGAAAACTAGCTGAGAGGGAAAGTTAGAGCTAGTTGGCAGAGGGCAAACCTGCGCCAAACCCCAAAACCACGTGGTAACTTCCAAGGCAGGTGCACACCTGTTACGGCACATCACTCTCCCAGATGGTCCTTTGTGATATTTGGGGAAACTGAGGCGCAGAGCTATTAAAAGGCCCCTATAAGATCTCCTGGCTAGTTAGTGACAGAGCCAAGGACTTAACGCGCATGGCGGTCACCTGTGGTGAGCATTTAGAGGAGGAAGACTTATGAGTACTTAGTTCCTGAGCTCAGAAACAATAGATGGCGCATCCAGGCCGGCACCGTGGGCCGAGGGCCTCCAGGGCCACCCTGATTGACCCTAACCCAAAACCAAGGTGAATCCATTGGCGCCCAGGTACTCGAGGGAGTTCAAGTGAGCACGTGCTTTGGGCTGCAGATTTAAACCTCCCCGTTGCTATCAAGAACAAGGAATCTTAAGGCCGGAAAGGGTGGGAAAGGGTGGATTGTCGAACTCCACGCATTTGACAGCCCCTCAGTCTTGACTTAATTATTTGTTTTCCCAGGTTTCACCGACCTTAACCATCGAATTCCTCTTGAGTGCTATGCTGTCTTCAAAACATAAATTTATAAGAACCATAAGTGCTGGTATTTATTCACTCCCCCATTAACAATGTAAATCTTCCGAACTGCCTTTTTTTTAAAAAAAAAGAAGAAGAAGAAAAATAAAAGGAAATACAATCAGGATCATGTTTGTGAAAACATGGTGGTCGCCACTCCGTGGTCAGAGCTGCCAACAGGACTTCCGACGCTGAGCTCCACCCCGTCCCCTGGCAGGGCCGAGGACCCCAGCCAGGTCCTGACCGAGGAGGCCCGGGCGTGCGGAGCTGTCCCTGCCCTCTCCATCCAGGCCCAGCAGGCACCGCGCTCATTTAGTCTCCAGCGAACCTCTTCCTTGCAAGTGTCTGTCACCTGAGTGCAAAGAAAGCTGAGCTGGCGGCTCTGCTCTGAGGATGGCAGTGCAGAGCAGCCCCGGAGGCCTAGTCTAGACTTGGCCACATGTGCTTGCTCCAGACGTGGCGCCTGGTTTGGGGGAGCACCTTGGAAGGCTGATGCTGAGGGGAGCCCCGTGCTAGGGATGGCCTCTCTTCACCACCATCCATACAGCGAGCAGAAAGGAAGGGCCTTTTTCTGGGCGAGCGTGTAGTTGACTGTCGGGCAGGGGAGCGTGTGTGCTCGGGGAAGGGAAGCTGGTACCTAGTAGCCCATCCTGGCCCTGCAGACGAAGCTGAAGCTGCCTTCCAGGGAGCTGTGGTTCAGAAGGGGGAGCTGTCCTCTTCGGTTCAAATTAGCTGGCCCATCTTAAGAGAGCCGAGTGTCACGGGCAGTCCTACCCACGCACACGGCCGTTGCTAAGGCACCCGGAGCATATGAGCAGGAGACCGTAGGGAGGCATCAGGCTGGGCTAAGGAGCTCTGCTTGGCTAATAGTGCCCTTACTTTTCCATGCATGCCCAGTGTTGGTGATTGTGTGTCTTGGAAGTTCACGGCTTCTGAGTATAGGACCAAGGCATGAGGGCCAGGAATCATTCCTGCGAGACTGGCTTGCCAGACCCAGGTGGGCAGGTCCTCCAGAAGCCCTGGACGGCCTTCTCTTCTGTCTCTGCACTGAAGAGTTTCGGTGGAGAAGCCCCAGAGCTCGGCATTTGCCGGAATCACACCAGCCAGGCCTGCCCGTGGTGTACCTTCTACTCGTCCAGGGAGGTCCTACCTCTCCCTCATGATGCTGGTAATAACGAGGGGAGATGTATGTCCAGCTGTCCAGCTCAGGTGGGACCACAGAAAGTGCGCAGTGGACAGAGGGACGCTGAGGGGTGTGCGGTGAGGGGAAGGAGAACTCTGAAGCCCTAACAGCCGTCAGGAGCGCCGTGCAGCTGATTCTCTTTTCCTTCCTAGCAGAGCTCATAGGCCTCAGTTGCAAAGCCCTGCCTAGGCTTCTGCTCCTTCTAGGTGACGGCTTGCTCTCCGCCGCACATGCCCAGGATCTAGAAGGTGCCAGCTTGGCCTTCAGAGGTACCCAGCCCCCACCATGAAGCGGGTGGGAAGCGAGTGCCTCTTAGGAGGGCACCTCTGGATCCTCTGCAGGCATCCACCGCTCCTGCGGCCAGCACTCACCCAGGAGCCATGTGCTTTTTTTGGAGAGAGCTCAGGGCAGTTCTTCAGGGCAGTGCCCACCCGCCCCCCAGCCGCTGGGAAGCTGCCAGCGTGCCAGCTGGAGGGAGCGCTCCGCTGCCCGGCCCCGAGGGAGGAGGTCGTTACCAGATTGATTTTCTTTGAATGTTAAATCTGAAGAGTTACTGCCTTGGGGAGAGATATCGTTCAGGGAAAATGTGGTCCGGGACTTTAATATGGCTGTAAATGCAATCTTCCCCAAAGGCTCACTGACATTTGAATGTGCGAAGGGTCTGGTGAAAGATTTGGGGCGCTTTTGTTTAACTTCTCCACAGGGGCCCACCTGGCGGGCTCTGAGTCCAAATTGCCTCTAACTTGCACCATGCTTCGGGCAGTGCCCTGGCACGGCGCCCAGGCCTTCCCCTGCCTGAGGAGCAAGTCTTAAGGGGAAGGGTTCCATCGATTGGACTTGGTCTTGGGTCCTGGGCCCTTCC
>JAQZBX010012757.1:9842-40888 GCA_029593785.1 Cabassous unicinctus | reverse complement strand
ATATATATATATATATATATATATATATCACAAAATGGAAAAGCAACAAAACAATTTTTTAAACATCTGAATTTGTAGTTAAAGGTATAACTACAATTCAGTCATTATTTTAAAAATGACATGAGGATAAATCAGATACATATAAAGAATTGAACAGCGCAATGCATTAACTTATCATAATTAGCACCTATACAGTGCTAATTATGATAAGTTCAAATGATGATAGTTTGTAGCTGGATGGACCCCTGGAAGTCATGTTCTTAAAGCTAATCCATTCCTGTTGGTGTAAACCTAATATTCATGAGACCTTTCAATTAGCTTGCTTCAATAAGGCCTGACCCAGGATGGGCTTTAATTCTCTTATTGGGTTCCTGAATAAGGAAACACTATTCAGAGAAAGATAGAAAAAGAAAGCCATGGAGGCCATAATCTGAAACAATGAAACCCAGAAGAGAATGGAGAGACCAGCAGGTATCACTACATGCCTTGACATGTATCAGAAAAGTCCAGAAACACCAGCAGCCAAACTTCAGGAAGAAAGCATCACCTGATGATGCCTTGATTTGGACATTTTTCTCAGCCTTGAAACTGTAAGTTTATAAGCTAATAAATCCCCATTGTAAAAGCCAAACCATTTCTGCTATATTGCTTTCAGCAACCTAGAAGACTAAAACACGTGCCCAGGGATCCAGAATACACATTTTTTCAAGTGTGTGTTACAATGTACCAAACAAGATCATATGCTGCTTGAAAATAAAGCATGTGTAATCAGTGTTGAATCACTGTGACTCAGTTGTCTGAACATAGATAATTAAACTTTTAATCAATGAAAAAAATATTAAATTTACTTCTAAGCACCAGGGAAGGCTTTACTCTGCTGAAAGGATCTGACTCATCCATTCATACCATTTTAGTGCCTTCTAATACGCACTTTTACAAGTACCAGTTCAAGTGCTTCACACATTCCATTTTTTCACATCTCAGCAGTCTCAAAAGAATGGACTCTATTTTAACATGTTAACAGATGATGAAACTGAATCACAAGAGTTTATCTGATTTGAAGAACTGATGAATATCTCACAAATATCACAGGTCTCACTCAGTGCTGGTCTTTGATGTCAAGCTAGTGAATGTCATTCAATGTCTTTATGTTGACATTTGGACAGTTTCAGAATGGCTCTTTTGCTATTTAAGCGAGTACAAATCTTGAGATTTTGGCATCCTAGTGAAAATTGCCACAATCTTCAGAAGAAACACGGAGGAAATTATTTTACAAATATTAAACCAGAAACACCTGATTAGTGGGATTGGGGTGAAGCCAGATCCTTGGCCACTCTTTCTATGTTGTTTGATCTTTAGGATCCACAAACATTGCAACATAGGAATCATCATAATATTAGGAGAATTACACTTGTATTTCTGTTTTAACTATTGTCTCATTAATCTTCAGCAATTCATTTCTGACTTAATACAGCATTACTTCTTGATATACAAAAATTGTGTTCATGCACAGATGTTATTGATATCATGTTTTCATAATGAGAGCCAATTAGCATCCTCAATTTACCTCTGGGAAATATCTATCATAGACGCCAAAGACTGTGTTCCCATGGATTTTCCCTAATGCTATATGAACTGAATATGGAGGTACTTGTTATAAAATCAAATGATTCCTCTCAGGATATCAGTATTTCTAGTAAATCTGCCCACTTGTACTTGCCTACTCCTGAAACAGGATTGGCCCATTTCCAGAAATCCTGATGTGCTTAACTGGCATAAGAAAACAATAATATTTTGTGAGTATTTTAGTTATTCATTTCTTTTTTCCTTTCTTTACTTTACTCCATTACTCATGTACATTTCTTTCCTGTGCTGTTCACTTATTTGGTGAGAGACACTGCCAATAAGACTAGAAGAGAAAATATAGACAGGGAAGATAGTCACATAATGAGACCAATGTCGCCTTTATTATTTTCTTGCATTAAAATATTTCATTCTGAAAATTTTAGGAGACTTGCTAGTTCTTCTTGGAAGCAAAGAGTGGACTTATACCAACAATGGATGGAGTCAATGCCAGCAATGCAGGCAGGGGTAGGGGTGTTACTGGCTACTGCCCAGAGATACAGTGCACAGAATGCTAATTTTGATTATAGTTAAATGAATTTAGTGATAAGAGCTGTACTTATCTAGAAAGTGTAAATAATTTTTATGTATATTATTGCTATTCAATTAATAATTTCATGAATGTTTGCCTTTTATTTTCTGTTTGCCAAACTATACCAAAGACTGGTCTAATTATTCAAAGTGAATCAGTGGATCTCTGACAAAAATAAATATGTACATAATCCCTTTTATTTCAAGAGTAATTCTAGGATTTTGTCATAGTATATCATGAACGGCATATAAGCATTTGTTCATTATTCATTGCACAACTTCCAGACCAATATTTAATTCATCTAAAATATTTTGAAAGATTGTTAATTATAATTATATTAAAATTAGATCAATATGTGAATTAATAAATTAATGAGGAAATACATCAATGCAGAAAATATGTCTTCCAATTCTTCAGGTTGAAAAATGCATCTATTAAGTCCTTGAAGAACAGGCAATGCATAATTTCATTTACACTTTGAAGGGTGAGTGCACCCATGTAATTTTATAGAAACCTCAAGAGGTCTTTTTTGAGTACGGAGAACCCTTGACAGAAGAATGAGGCAATATTATGTTATGGTTGATTACCAACAAATATATAGAAACAATTGGATAAATATAAGCCTATAAATGTCCTTAGGTAATTTATTTTCTCCTGTTCATTTTCTATGTTTCTTTAGGTCTAATTGCTTTTGGTTCTCCACATCAACAGCAAATTACCTTAAAATTGCCAAACTCCATTATCGTGACTAAATTCCTGCTTATAAGATTATCTGATGTGTGGGAGTACAGAGCCTTACACAGCATGCTATTCCTACTGAGGTACTTGGCAACACTGATGGGGAATTTCTCAATGTCACAGTAACCAATGTCAACTATGTTCTTCAATGTAAACTATATTCTTCAAACTCCCATCTATTTCTTCCTTAGGAAGATTGTCTTTATGAGTTAAGCTCACCCAAAATTCAAGACATGATCTCTTCTTCGTTTATTCTATAGTCCCTCCTTTCTTGAATCTGAAAATCTATAGTCTTAGAAACAAGTTGATAAAGGAGCCTGTAAATATAGTTATGAGGAAAATGTTTTCTTTCAGGAAAATGACAGGATACTTATTTCAAGACATTCCCATTTTAATGAGGTGAGTTGAAAATGCCTCAAAGTTAAACTTCTTGCCTATATATAACTTTAAGAGACTTGACTTGAATTTTCAGGGATAGTCATTGTATTATGTATCAGCATAGTAACAACATATTTGTATTTTATTTGGAGATTTGTTCGTTCCATAAAATGATACTTTTCTGATACATGCAATATTATTGTAAAAGATTTGTGTCTTTTGCCAAGTAGTTTTGTTTCCATGTATTATTTTTAAACTCTGAATGTCCTAGAAAATATAAATTACACATTCATATTCTTTGGTATTTTATGCACTTAAAAAAGTTAAAGAGAACCATTCATTTATCAGAAAGTTTTAAAAAATCCTAAAATATAAATAAACATCTTAAAGTTGGTCATAAAATAACATTAAATATTTTATTCTGAATAAAATATAAGTATGTGAGGAAAATGCAGTTGGTAATTAAGGTCAAAGATATGACTCTCTATATTCCATAATTTGGGAGAACAAATTTTAAATAAGAACTACTTTTGCTCAAGGCAAATAAAAATGTTTACTAAACTGTATATTACAGACATTTTGAAAAAGTTTAGGATTAAAAATGTTTGATGGCAGGTTTAAAGTTCTCCATACCAAGAAGACAAAAGTGAAGTAATTATTTCCTATTTCCACCTTATGATACTTCCAAATCCACCTATCAATATGTTAAGATGATAAAATGATGAAATTATTTATTTATATTGCTTGATTTTATGTGTCTCTTATCCTAAGACCTATAACAGATATAGTAACTCTTGAATTAGGAGCAGAACTCTCTAATGGCTAATGAAAAATAGTTTGCCATATTGGATAAATCAGTAACCAAAACATATCTGTTTTTCACAGATAATCACTGACATATGACAGCTCAGTTTTGTAAATTGGGGCCACAATAACTATTCATTAAATTTGTCACTGACTCTCATGCTACTTCTAAGATTGATATTATAACAGGGCACTGATATATTGTTAGCTGATGAAATATAATCTTTCCAAATTATGATATTGTTTGCACAGTCTTTAAGTTATCCATTTGAATTAGAGTCATACGAGTATGTTTCATCATATATGAATGGACATTTATACATTATCTATATCTGTAATTGTAGAAATAAATTCCTTTTTAAATGGGAAATATTAGGTTATATAAATATTACTAAAAATTAAAATTAAAAACAACAACATAGAACTGTACAACACAGTGAATCCTAATGTAAACTAGGGACTTTAAGAGTACAAGTTTAATAATATCTTTCATCTGTTTTAACAAAGCTATCACACTAATGCAGGTATTTATAATGGGAGACATATAGGAATTTTATATTTTCTGCATGATTTTTCTTTAAAACTACAACTTCTCTAATTTTAAAAAATGACCTGAGAGGACAAGAAAAAAAGAAAAAGAAAAAACAAAGTGAAGAATAATATAATGTGCAATCTAATTTGCAGACCAATGTTGTAAAGAAAATTGTGACCATTTAGAATTTATAGAGCACATTTTGAAATATCTATTCAAATGAAGTGACATGACATTGTATATACATAATTATCCATCTTGGCAATATGTAAAGCAAAAATTAAAAGAAAATGGAAAAATTTAAAAATCATCACAATTTAACAGTTTAAGATATAACTCAATAAAACTGATGGAACAAAATAAAGTATGGATTGATATAAGAGTTGAGTATGTAATTTACTAACTTGCCCAAATAAACATTCATAGGACACTATACCCTATGTGTGTATAATATATGTTTTATTTTTGAAAATAAACATGATAATTTACTGAATTATAGCATATTTTGTAACATAAGGAAGTCTTCATGAATTTCAAAATGCTGAAACTCTGCAGAATATGCTCTTTGACCTCAGGTATCAAAAGAATAAAGGGATACTGAAATCTCCAAGTCTAATTGTTCATAAGTCTACTTCTCCTAGCAGGGCTACCAGTTTGTTTTACATATTCTGAAGCTTCTTTTTTTCTTGCTGTGTTAATGTTAAGTATTATTTTGTCATCTTGAGTAATGTACTATTTTATCAATATGAAAGAACATCATGGTAGTTGTTCCAAAGCCTACATTTTCTGTTATTAATCTAACCAGTACACCTTTTAAATTTTTGGTTTAGCATATATATCTTTATGTACCCTTTTTCTTTTAACCCATTTGGGTCTTTATCTTAAAGTGAATTTCTTTAAGTCACCTTAGAATCAGGACTTGTCTTTTAAATGTAGTGTTTTACTACATAATTTAATTATAATTATTGGTGTATTTGAATGTTACATATATTATACTATTTTTTTCTTTTTGTTCCACCTATTATTTGTTCTCTAATTAATCTTTTTCTGGCTTTATTTTAATTAAGTATACTTTATCCTCTTATTGGGTTTTATCTGTACATATTATTTTCTAAATGTTTGTTGATTTAGAACATATATATATTTAACTAAAATCAGTCTACCTTCATGTGATAATGTATCACTTTACATATGAGTGAAGAAGAAAAGCTATCATATATTTATCAATAAATGTTGCCATTTCTGGTGCTCTTCATTTCTTTATGTAGGTCCATATTTTCAAAACATATCAGTATAATTTTCCCTCAAAGATTTCCTTTAACATTTTTATATCATGGATCTTGTGATGATTTTTACTTTTGTATGACTTCAATACTCTTTAACTTATCTTCATTTTGAAAGATATTTCTATCAAATGTATTTAAATATAGTTTATTTTCATGTTCATTCCCAGTGGGAATTCTGCCATCATATTTTTCTTTGTTTCTCTGCTTATAATGTACCCCACTTTTCTTGGAGGTTCTCTTCTTCCAAATAACCATGGTAGGGCAAGTGAAGTATAGGCATTTCCATCTCAGAATGAAGAAATTCAAAGGAAATAGAGGTCATAAGGCCCAAGCAAGAGCAAAACCCAGAAGGGCAAACTCCATTTTATTTCAAGATCTGAGGATGATATGTGGTTTGTTGCTTTTTCCTATGGGCCTGCTATAGCAGCAGCCTCACACTTCCCAAGCACTGGAGCAGTGACCATGCACATCCCAAACACTGGAACATCAGCACCACCCTTTCCAAGCACCTGGGTAGATGATCTGCCTCCCCAACCCTGGGGCATAAGCCCTGCCCTATCCACTTGCTTCACAGTAGGTCTGTTCTCTTGACTTGAGGTAATCTCTTCTTTCCTGAACTCTGTTTATATGGTTCTCCCTTAACCACATTTTCCTTTAATTCTGTCCCATCTCTATTGCTTTAATTCCAGGTTAGCAATGTTTCTTGGGATTATATCATTTTAACCATAAAGATATGTCCAGGTCTTAATTTGCATTCCTGCAAGTGTGAACCCATTTGTAAATAGGACCAATGAAGGTGTTATTATATGTTAAGGTGTGACCTCATTTGTGAAAAGGACCTTTGAACATTCTATTAATATTAGGCCACATTGAATCAAGGTTGGTCTTAATTCATATGATTGGAGTACATGTATGCAAAAGAAATTCAGATGCAATTAGTCAGTAAAATCAATATATTAGTTCAAACACAAATATAAGACACAAGCCAAAGAAACCCAAAAGTTGTGACAAATGAGTACCAGTATGCCACAGAATTTGGGGAGAAAGCATAGCCTTTCAAGAATTTCATTTTGGATGTCTAGCTCTGTAACAGAATTAAGAATTAGCAAATGATTGTGATTACTGAAACACTATTTAGATGACTTTTTACTTTCTAGAATTTTGTACAAATGCTAAAAGTAAATACTTGAAATTATGCAAATTTGCTGAACTAGAATCCAGGTGACTTGATTTCTGAAAATCATTGTAAAATTATATAATCTTTACCTTGTGATTGGAAAATCTTTGTGGCTCACCCCGTTTGTACCAAACCGCTTATCATGCTTTACAATGTTTTACTCTTATGATTACTAGACAAACCTTTAATGTTTATTCATGGAGAGACCAGAGTGAATTCAACCCCAAATATTCATTAGAATAATCCTGCCTGTCTTTGCATACTATAAAACTATCAGAATTACTGCAGTTCAGAAAGAAAGATTTTAGGCAATTAGGCCATCTTAGCTCCTTGCTATGCACTGGTAATAAACTCTTTCTCTGAGACTTGGTGTTTCAGGAATTGTCCTTTAAATGCATCAGAAAAGAACCTCACTTTTATTCATTATTATCTTCAAAACTGAGCAAATAAATTCTTGTAAGCAATCCAGTTTGTGTTATTTGTTACAGCAATGCAGAAAAAAATAAGATTATGGTTCTGGAAAGTGGGGTGCTGCTATTACTAATTCCTAATTATAAACAAAATTAACCCAAAATGACTCTCAACAAATAACTTGTGTCATATAAGTTCATTAAGATATGCAATGACTCTTTATCATTTCACATTTTAGAAAATATCATTGGAAATGTAAATATAAATAAGAAAATGATTTAAAGAATGAATTCTTTAGTCATAATTGATAGATTTTGTAGTGCAAAGCCTTAGATAGAAAACCTTGAAAGGAGTATATTTTAAATATTTGGATTTCATTCAACAATATTGGATAAATCTGAAATGTATCTTTATAATATTCCTGAATAAATTTTTCTTTATATTACTTTCTTCACAGATTCCTTTACTTACTTGTTTCTAAGAATGCAGATTTTAAAATTCAACAATGGAAGAACTATAGTATAATAGATGGAAAGAATCATGTCTGGAATGGTTTAATAGGTTACTGAAGGCTTTAGGTTCACAAAGCTTCCAGAGCTGTGGGAGTCAGATAACACAATGATGTGAGAAACACAGATGGGAAAGGACCTTACTTTCTTTCTCCCTGGCTGGACAGTAGAAAATATGCAAATATAACTCATGGTAATGATGGTAAAGCAGATACAAGAATTACAATCTTATTTTTGAAGATTTCAGAACATGAGAACCTCAGTAGAGAAAATATCATAGAAACTGATGGACCAGGTTGGGCTGATAGAAGGTCAGCTGGAATGTGTTTCCAGTGTGTACACCTACATAGGCAAGACTACTCTGTCAGGAGGCCAGGATCACACAGATAATCAGCGGCTCATGATCAAAGTGTAGTGGAGGGTCTGGCATGAAGCTACATAATGGTCACAGCCAGGATGGTGAGGAATACAACATTTTCATATAGACAAAAAGGACCAGAGAAATCTGAACTGTGCGGTCAGTCACTGAAATGGTCCTGTTATCACTGAGAGAGTTGACACAGAAATTTAGGACATTGAAATATACAAGTCTAAGATGGCAAATTCCTGCAAAAGGAATACATGGGCATGTGAAGGTTCTTGTCAATGATGGTGATGGTAACAATGAGAAGATTCTTTTGCATGGTGGTGCCAGAGAACATGAGTAGGAATAACATGGCATGCAGGAAACTTAGCTTCTATTCTAATTTAGCAAAGCCACAAGGGGAAAATCAGTTAAGGTGGTTGATTTTGCCATTTTCTTGAAATGTTGACTGATCTGGAAAGCAAAACATGTAAATCTATGAAAGACATGAAGCATAAAAATAATTGATAATACTACCTTAAAATTTTTCCATCCTAGCATATTATTCTGTTTTACACAGTTGCCATTTGTGTGCATGAAAAGACCTATTATTTGTCAGGTTATAGTGATTATTACATTTTAGTAGATACATAACAAAGTGCTTAGATGAGATTTCCAAATACAATCACTTGAGTATGACATGGAATACTCTTACCCCATTACATCAATATTATCTAGCTCATGCAATTTATTATATTAATGAAGATCAAATTGGTTAAAATAAGGAAAATTCCTTGAACAGGATATATTCCCAATGACAGTTGTTGAGTTTTATTAAGACTCCTACACAATATTTGGCCTGTATATAAATACATAGTAGTGGCCTGGAAATCATCACAAGATTATGAGTTGCTTCTAATTGATCTTCTCAAGATGAATACATACATTAAGATTATGAGTTCCTGACTTTTAAAATAAGTTGTCATCATAATAACTGCAGTCTACAGTCATTAGGCTTACATTTTGAGTATCATTTAAGGGTATTATTTTTCTGTAAACTCTGTTTTAATTTTAAATTTGAAAATTATCTATTTTTAAAAATTAATAAGATAAATTAATTGATCTTCACTACAACACCATCAAGAGGGACTAGCCTAGGTAAAGAAAATCTCAGTAGAGAATATGTCTGTATCATAATATGAATAAGTAAACACTGAACATTTTGTAAATGTTATTTCCATACTCCTAAACCACGTAGAGTTAATATTGTTCAGTTCTTTGCATTTTTAGTAAAACAGCTAGGGATAATTTTTCCATCTTTGTTCCCTGTGACATTTTTTATCACATGAATTCAGTTTCTGTTTGATTATATTACTCTCTAAATTTCCTAGTAATATTATCCTGGAACTGGTACAGAAATACTTCACACAATATAATAATCTAAAATATTCATATGCTATGTACTCCACCTTTATTATTTACCTCTATTTTCCACTAACAAATTATCTATTTACTGTCCACTCTTTAAATCTTTGTGGATTTTTCCCTCAATTTGTTGCTTGAATACAATACAGTTCTGACCATTATTATATAACATGATTTATTATTATGAATCAAAATTATACTTTCCTTGATATATTTGCTATATAGAGAAATATCCATGTCAATACAATATATAAACACCACCATTAATATGCACAATTTACTTATGAATAATCTCTAAAAGATTAAGTAATAACTTTATATTTCAAAGACATGCAACTAAAATTTTTGACTCTGATTAAGGCTGAATAATAAAATGCTCTGAATTCACTCCAAAATTCCACCTTAGGCCTCTTTGATTCCCTTAGAATTATCCACAATGGTGATAATTCATTGTTCTTATCATGCCATTCAACATGCAGGATGATCTACATTTAATACTTTGCTCTTCATTCTCAGCATTCTTCATTGATACATTCTATTTTATGGCTTTCCTCTTCTTTTCTGAATCATCTTTCCATTGAATTTTCTCTTAAAACCCATGGCAAAATTTCCAAAAATCTTAGTATTTCTAATTTTTAAAATTTTGTTAAGTTTTATTCAAATATAGCATATAGACATTTCTCAGAATTATTTAGCATGGATTAAAATTTCTCATAAATATCTACATGTCACAAATACATATCATAATCCTTTTGAATATCTTCCTTGATAATTTCAAATATTTAATAAACTTAAATTTATACTTTGAAAATTCATACTATAAATTTATCCTTATATGTTTTAACCAATTGTTTCCAAAATTTCTCTTTTCCTGTGAGTGTCAGCTAAAATTTCTAAGGCTACTCTGGCCAAATATTAACTTTATTCTCACTTCTCACTACCTCACTTTGTGCCAATTTTCCACTCTCACTTTTTTCATAGATTTTAACATTTTATCCAATGCTTTTATCTACAGAAAACTCAAGTAACTGTAAATACAATTGTTTTTGTCATTTTGATACACTTAATTACTTTTTGCTTTTCCTGTATTTCATCATGCTCATTGCAAAAAGTCAGTATGTGTACATCATATTGATAATTTTCATACTGCAAATCATACCTCTTCTTAAGAAGCTCTTACCAATTAAAGTTGTCAGTAACTAAATGGTTAATTCCAGGCTCTCACACAATTTTTGCCATCATCAACTTCTTCTCACACTAATCACAGTCTTTACCAGGATTACATTTTCTCACAATTTTTGTAGAGGATCTTAGGAAATGCACATATTCTCCAGGGCTGTGTTCATGTGTAGCCAGCCCCACATTGTTTACATATTTAATTACAGGCTGAAAGGTTGAAATCAAGTAATCTTGAAAAATCTATGGATAATCTATTATTTTGTACATATCCACATTCTTGCACTATATGAAACATAATGTCTCATCTTTGTTAACTCATAATTATTAAATTGCTCCTAGATATTTTACTTTTAATGCACAGTGGAACCGTTCTAATTTACACTTTTATCACATGATTTCAGTAAGTTTATCAGGCCCTTATAAATAGCTTAAACAAATTCTGTCCTCAAATTTCCTTAAACATCACAAAAATGTTTGACCACTTTATTAATTGGTTTAAAAAACAGTATACAGGTCCAAGGGAATTGCTTTGGGTCCGTGCAGATCAGGGCAGTGCTGTGCATGTCCCAGGAGGGTGAGGACAGAGAGACAAAGAAGCTAAAACTAAAAACATGAGTTACTAATGTCCTCAACCAGAAATGGTTACCATCTCCCACCTTCAAAGCAAATAACCTGGAAAAAACTATGCGGCTCTCTGCAGCCAACTGAGAGGGGAACAGATATTTTCTTCCCTGGGAAAAGGAAGAGTCTGGTTGAAAGTGGAGAGTAGTTTCTCTTCAAAGAATGTGGAAAACAAAATCTGCTTTGAATGTTGGCTCTGATCAGACCAGAATCACAGACAAGTATAAGTTGAAAGAATCAGCTATATGGAAAGATTATTTTCTGGATGAGCACCATCTGTTGGCCTGCTGAAAAACTGTGAGGTGAAAAATTGCTTTTAGGTGTATCTTGTCCTTGTTGCATTGTTTTTGTTTACTTCACATTCGTGAGTCCCTGGTCCTATTTTGATAACTTAAACTAGGCAGTGTTAAAGACATAGAATAGTTTGATGAAAAATTAAAGAATTGCAATGAAGCAAAACCACTAGGCAAGAAAGACAATTGACTGTCAGAGCAAATTCACCAAAACATTCATATGCCTAGACATCAGCAAAAATTACAAGCCATACTAAGTAACAGGAAGAAATAGTCCAGCCTAAAGATAAAAACAAAATTCCTGCTGAGAAACAGGATTTAAGAAAAATAATCAATGATGATCACACAAATATACTATATCAATTCAAGGAGTTCAAGGAAAACATGACTAAAGAGATAAAAATTTTAAGAAGACTCTGGGTGAATAAAAAGAACAAATTGAAAGCCTTTAAAGAAAAATAACAGAGCTTTGGGAAATGAAAGACATTGGATGGGATTAAAAATACAATAGATGATTTTCTTTTTTTTTTTTTTTTCATCCAGATCTGATTGCAGCTCTACTCTAAGCTCCAGCCCAACTTCCAGCAGGGAGGAAGCTGGCAGAATGTGCTCCAGCCTCTCTGGAAAAATAAAGGCATGCCAAGGAGCCTGATGATCATCCTACTCTGGTGATACAAGCCGTTTCAGGTGGTGTTCTGCTATTGGAAGATCCATTTCTCAAAAATGGGAGGAAGAGATGGTTGGCCACTGACTTCAACTACTGATTAGCAAATTTGGCTGGCTAAAGTATAACCCTAAAAAGAGCTAAACTTGGAGACTTTCCAAGTAAGAAAGAGGCCAGTAGCCACAATTTTGACCCCACTCCTGGCATGAGAGGAAGTGGGGCTGACAGAAAATCACAGTGATGGTAGGGACCAGCTTCTTTGACCCTGGCCCGACTGCAGCCCTAGCTGAGGCTTCAGCCCCACCTTTGGCAGGGAGAAATCTGATGGAACATGCACCAGCCTATTTAGGTAACTGTAAGTACATTTGGCTAACACAGACAAAATAATCTGAAGTCTACCATGACAACTGCAGTCATTTTGGACCCACATGACATAGATTGCTACCTACACCTGCAGCTCCATCCCTGCCCCAGTCAGGGGAGGAAGGGACATGAAGCTTCTTCATTCTCTCTGGGCAACTACAGTCTATGCTTACATGAATTGGATTATTACTCATGGTTGTGGCACTGTCCTTACCCCTGGCAAAGGAGAAAGTGGGAGAAGTTTCATCAGTCCCTGGGGCAATGCAGGGACCTTGAACCTCCACAACTTACAGCATCAACTACATCTTTATCTCCTACTACACAACCAGCAAGGGATAAAGGGAAAGAAAGCCACAAACTAAAGAGAGAAACTGCATCCAGAAAAATACATCTAGTAAGCCAGATGCCAAGACACCAACAAAAAATTACAATCCACACCAAGAAACAGAAAGATATGGCCCAGTTAAAGGAAAAAGATAAGCCTACAGATAGCATAAAAGAGTTGAGACAACTGATCATAGATGTTCAAACAAATCACCTTAATATATTCAATGAGATGACTAAAGACATTAAGGATATTAAGAAGACATTAGATGAGCACAAAGAAGAATTTGAAAGCATATGTAGAAAAATAGCAGAACTCTAAGGAATGAAAGGTGCAATAAATGAAATAAAAAATACACTGGAATATTATAACAGCAGATTTTAGGAGACAGAAGTAAAGATTGGTTAGCTTGAAGAAATGGTCTCTGAAAGCAAAC
Source organism: Cabassous unicinctus (assembly GCA_029593785.1). Classification (NCBI taxonomy): domain Eukaryota; kingdom Metazoa; phylum Chordata; class Mammalia; order Cingulata; family Chlamyphoridae; genus Cabassous; species Cabassous unicinctus. The sequence continues at coordinate 27,249 of JAQZBX010012757.1, read as the reverse complement.
ATACAAAAGAACAGATGAAGAAAAGAATGGAAAATTTGAACAAGGCCTCAGTGAAGTAAATGACAGAAAGAAAAGTGCAACCTTGTGTGTCATGGGTGTCCCAGAAGGATAAGAGAAGGGAAAAGGGTCATCAAAAATATTTGAAATAATAATGGTAGAAAATTTCCCAAAACTATTGAAGGACATAGACTTCTGCATCCAAGAAACACAATGAACTCCCATCAGAATATATGCAAATACATCAAATATATCCAAATACACCAACTCCAAGACACATACCAATCAGAATGTCAAATTTCAAAGACAAAGAAAATTCTGAGAGCAGCAAGAGTAAAGCAATGCATAACATATAAAGGATACCCAATAAGATTAAGTGCCAATTTATCATCAGAAACCATGGAGGCAAGAAGACAGTAGTATGATATATTTAAGATACTGCAAGAGGAAAACTTCCAGCCAAGAATCTTTTATCCAGCAAGATTGACTGGATAAAAATGAGGGTGAGTTTAGAATACTCACAGATAAACAGAAACTGACAGAGTTTGTAACAAAGAGACCGGCTTTGCAGAAAATACTGAAGGCTGTGATACAGTATGAAAAGGAAAGACAGGAGAAAGAAACTTGGAAAAGTCTGGAAATGAAGATTATATCAGTAAAAGCAACTAAAATTCTCAAAAGAATGTTGAAAATGTGCAATCTGAGGAGGAAGTCAAGAAAAAATTTCCATTGACATTAGCAACTAAAAGAATCAAATATTTAGGAATAAACTTAACCAATGATGTAAAGCTAATGTATTCAGAAAACTACAATGCATTGTTAAAAGAAATAAAAAATGATCTAAATAATTGGAAGAACATTCCATGCTCATGGATTGGAAGACTAAATATCATTAAGATGTCAGTTCTACCCAAATTGATATACAGATTCAATGCAATCCTGATAAAAATTACACCAGCATTTTAAAAATAAATGGAAAACATGATTGTCAAATTTATTGGGAAAGGTATGGCATCCTGAATAGCCAGAACATCTTAGAAAGGAAAAATAAATTTTCAGGACTCTCACTTCTGGATTTAAATCACATTATCTAGCTACAGTGGTAAAAAGAGCATGGTATTGATATAAATACAGACACATAGACCAATGGAACTGTATTGATGACTCAAAAACAGACCCTCACACTTACAGTCAAATGATTTTTGACAAGCCTGTCAAACTCATGAGCTTTGGCAGAAGAGTTCACTCAACAAATAGTACTGAGAGAAATGGATATCCATAACCAAAAGAAAGAAAGAGGGCCTCTATCTAACATCTTATACAGAAATTAAATAAAAATGCTTCAAAAACCTAAATATAAAAGTAAGAACCATAAACCCTTTAGAAGAAATTGTAGGAAAACATCTTTAAGACCTGGTGGTTGGTGGTGGATTCTTAAAGGAGATAAGAGAATGACTGAGATAGACTACTGTTTTTTAATGTACGTAGATGTTTTAATTAACTTTACTGTAAAAGTTTGGAAATGTACAAAGTTGATGGTAACACATTATAGTGAGTAACAGCTGTTTTATAAATGGGAATATGTTTGGAAATGGTAGTCAAGGGATGTAAATGTCAATTGAAAATAAACTAAAGAATAATCTAGGTACTGAATAACACAGTAAACCCAGAGATAGATGGAAATTGTCGTTGATGGCACAGATGCCAGAGTGCTCTTTGTCAGCTAGAGTAGATGTACATCAATATTGCATGGTGGAGGTATTGTGGAGAAGCATGAGAAAAATACAACTGGAGTGATCTATGGACTGTGGTTAACAGCAATATTGTAATATTCATGTATCTATGTCAAAGATGTACTGTGCTGATAATGAGGGAGTATGGAAAAAGTTTGCCAAATGTATGTAATGGACCATAGTTGGTGGTAATAATCTGATGATATTATCTCATAATCTGTAACAAATGTTCCACTATGGTGTGGTGTGTTGATAGAGCGGTGTAGTATGGGAATTCTGCACATATACATGATTGTTTTATAAGCTCACAACTTCTGTAATAAAAATACATTAAAAAAAATAATAGAGTGGGTTAAGGGAAAAATACACCAAATGTGAAATACTTTGGTTATTAGTAATATTTTGAGGATGCTCTTTCATAATTAGTTAAAAATATTTCACAACAATCAAGGTATTGGTGGTGGGGTGAGTTATGAGAGCCCTGTATAATGTTATGTATGTTTCTTTTATAAGTTCACAACTATTGCTACACACTTATTGTTTATGTATGATTAAGTATGAGTAATATACTTCAGTAAAAAAATATATTAGATGCATATGACAGTAGATTTGAATTAATGGGAGACAGAATTAGTAAAATTGAGGACAGAATATCTGAACTTGAAAAGACAGAAGAGAAAGAGAAAAGACTGGATAAAACAGAACAGGATCTTGGGGTATTGAATAAAAATGTGAAACATACACTTGCAAAAAAATGTATTATTGGTGTCCCAGAAGGAGAAGATAACGGAAAAGGGGCAGAAAGAATATTGGAGAAAATAATGTCCAAAAACTTCCTAAGCCTTATGAAAGATATAAACATCAATATCCAACAAAGAAAACATATCCCAAACAGAATAAATCTGAATAGAACTATAGTAAGACACCTGCTATTTGGAATTTAAAATACCAGAGATAAAGAGATGATACTAAAAGCAGCAAAAGAAAAGCAATGAATCACATACAAGGGAACCTCAATAAAACTAAGTGCCCATCTCTTATTAGAAAACATGTGAGATGAAGTGATATGTTATATTGTGACTGGCAGTCAAAATCCTTTATCTAGTAAAGCTGTCCTTCAAAAATTAGTGTGACTTTAAAGTCTTCATAGACAAACAAAAACTAAGAGAGTATGTTTACAAAATACCAGATTTACAAGAAATACCAAAGGAAGTGCAATATCCTGAAAGGAAAAACAAGGGTGAGAGACTTGGAAAAGAGTGTAGAAATGAAGATTATTAGTAAGGGTAACTTAGAGTGTAAAAAGACAGACAATAGTAAGAAATGACAGCAGGATGACACAGGAGAAAATGGATGAAGTAAGTAATCCCTTTCAGCAATGACATTGAATGTTAGTGTAATGAATTCCCCAATCAAATGACATAGACTGTCAGAATGGTTAAAAAATATGTGCCATCTATATGCTGTCTATAAGATAATTACCTGAGGTGGAAAGACATAACCAGGTTTAAAGTGAAAGACTGGAAAAAGTTATAACATGCAAACAGTAAGCAAAGAGACAGTTTAGCAATGTTAATATCTGACAAAATAGATTTAAATTGAATAACTGTTATAAGAGATGAAGAAGGTGATTATATATTAATAAAAGGAGTAATTTAGAAAGAAGAAATAACTATGCTAAATATTTATGACCCAATCTAGGTGTCCGAAGAAACATGAGGCACACGCTGGCAAAGATGAAGGGAAATATATATATCTCTACAACAAATTGCCAGACATCAACACCATGGCAAACAGTCTAGGAAAAAAGAAGTCTTGCTGACATCTTGATTTTGGAAATTTTTAGCATCAAAACCATGAGCCAATAATGATGTTATTTTATGAATACCTACACACACACACACACACACACACACACACACATATATACTTAAATGATGAGTAACTGTCAAATATTAAATAGCGTGTGTAAAATATTTTTCATAAAGTCCATAGTTTAACACACTTCTTTGATAGGGAGGCAGTGGTAGACTGTGACAGTGAGCTCTAGCTTCACTTCTCAAAGATGGCCTTAGTTAAGGGTTTAGGTAGTCCCTCATCCAGAGGATACTCATCCACCAAGCTGTTCATAAGCATGGAGGGCAGCAGAGTGTCCTCCTCATTTGGACTCACACCAGGAAAAAGGAAGTTACTTGTCCTGTCCATTTCCTTGCCAGCTGTTCCCTAAACACATTCACTGTCTCAGGTTGCCCTAAAGGGATCCTCTCAGAGCCTGTCTGCTGCCAGGACTTCCTGGAGCAAAGGTAGAAGTTTCTTCCAAGAGACCTGAGTTTTGCCTTGATGATAAGATTGGAGGTTAAGATGGGTGCTTGAAACAGAGCTAAGCTTTAGGTAGTGAGTGTGAGAATGTTCCAGGACCCCACACTTCATCATTTGGAGCTCCATGTGGAGGAACAAAACAGTCAACTGCCACACTGGGACATTGTGGATTTTGAAAATGTTAGTCATGGCAACCAGGACATCATAGCTGTGCATCTAGCAGAAAGCATCGAGATGTGCAATGAAGCCAGAACTCCACAAAAAGTCTCCAAATCCATATATATTGCACCAATAACCACCTTAGTGAATTGTCTATAGAGGATTTTCTGCAGCATCTGCCCAGTGGTCAGTCCTGATACAGCAAACTTTGCTTTCTGCATGGAATCAGAGATGTCATTTCTATTGGACACATCTGGGAAGGGGACCTCCAGTTTCTCCATATATTTGTTGTCATTTAAGATTGCCTTTCCAAGTTGAAGATCCAAGTTGCCAGTCCAAAGATGATGGGTCCATGAAGAAGGGCTGCAGTTTGCCTGTCTAAGATTTCTGGTGCCCTCTGCAGAATTCTCTCCATCAGCAGTGTAGTGCAGAACCCTACCTACTCTACTGAAACATGGCAGGAAGGCCAGTGTTTCTACTAGATGGGTCAATGATCTAGCAACTATTCTACTTCCTCCACTAGTGCTGCATCATTTTTGAGTAAGACATGATGGTCAACAAGAGTGAAGTGACCTGGCCAGCCTGGTGCAGTGCATGGAGGTCAATCTCATTCTGAAAGGCTAAGGCAGACTGTAAAATGTGAACCTTTGAAGGAAGAAGACCTTGTCACATTTTATATTTAAAACTGACACAAAGACCTCATCAACCTCAGTTATGTTTGCCAGGTAAAAAGCCAGTGTAAGAGCAAAAGCCTTCAGGTCCAAGTCACAGGCTTCGTTTTCCAGTACAATATGTAGAGAAGTCAGGATTTCTGCAAAACAGTTTGACAACCCTGCAAGTAAACCTCCATGGTGAAGCCCAAAGTGTGTCACTGCTTCCACCAGGTTACCTGGAGAATACACCCTGCCCTGAACTCAGGGGTTAGAGGTGAAGGTCTAGAGGCATAACTCAAACCCGCCACAAGCAGGGCTCCCTATTAATTATTATTTAAATATTATGTAGAATTCACCATTGTAACCATCTGACTCTTGGCTCTGTTTTTTGAAAAATTTTTGGTTACTGATATTATATCTCTGTTATTTATTATGAATTATTTGCTGCTTCATCAACCATTTTTTTTAATTTCTGTGTTTCTAGGAATTTGGCCATTTTGCCAAAAATATCTAATTTGTTTGTTTACAAATGTTCATCATATTCTCTTAAAATACATTTTCTTTCTATAATATTCACAGTAATGTCTTAATTTTTATAACTGATTTTTGGAAATTTGAATATTCTTTCTCTTATTTTTGTCAGCCTTGTTCAAGTTTGTCAATTTTTTGAACTTCTCGAGGAAATATATTTTATTTCTGTTGATTTTTTTCCATTGGTTTTTATTCTCAGTATTGTTTTTCTTGCTTTAGTGTTTATTATTTACTTTTTTCTCCTGGCTTTGGGTTTATTTTTTTCTCTTTTATGTATAGATCCTAAAGGTGTAAACCTATGTTATTTTTAAGGATATTTCTCCTTTTTTAATGTAAGCATTTAAAGCTACATATTTTCTTCTTTGCAATGATTTCACTGCCTTCCCCAAGTCTTTTTGAATTAATATTTTTTCTTAGAGAATCTGTTTGCTTACAAAAATATCATGCATAAAATATATAAATGCAGGCTTCCCATATAGCACTCTATTATTAAAACCTCACATTAGTGTAATAAAAGTGCTATAATTCATAAAAGTACATTTAATAGTTGTATTTTAACTATAGCCCACTGTTTACAATAAGATTCATAGTGTTGTAAAGTTCTATGATTTTTCTTTTAATTTTTATTCTAGTAACATATATATTCCATAAATTTTTGCAATGAGATCATTATTTTTATTCATCTCCAAGTATTTTGTAATTCCCCTTGTGATCTTTTCTAGGGCTTATTTGTTTGAGTGGGTTTAATTTCCATATATTTGTGCATTTTTCATTTTCCTTTTATTATTGATTTCCATTTTGATTCCAATAAGGTCAGAGAAGATACTTTGTATAATTTCAAATTTTAAAAGCAAATTTACAGCCTTGTTTTCAGGCCAATGACATGGTCTCTTCTGAGGAATATAGCATGTGCAATTGAGAAGAATGCATATTTTGCTGTTTTCAGGTGGAGTGCTCTGTATATATCTTTCAGGTAACTATTTCTGTTTAAGTCCTCTATTTCCATTTTGATTTTCTGCCTGTTGATCAAAGTGGGGTATGGGAGTCTGCAACTATTATTGTGGAAGTTTCTAGTTCTCAAATAAGTTTAGGAAATATGGATGCTCTTACCACTTTTTCCTCTAAGGACATACTTATTTTCATAGTATTATTTTCTAATTAATTTGCAGTTTTAATACAAATACAAAGAATATCTCTACATAATTGATATGTTAAGCAAAATATCTATTAAGCTTGGTTGCAAACATGTAGCTTTAATATCTATATTGCTTAAACTTAGAAATAAGTGGCCTTAGCATATGAGAAAAATACAAATGAAGCAATTCTAAAATAGTTCTTGCTATATAAGGAAAATATGTATTTTTAAATGTCTGAAATCAATAGAAAACTATAATTAATATTTTACTTTTATAATTTCATTTAGTATAAAAGATCATAGTAGATCTTTGAATTACTTGCCATTCAAAATGTATAATTTGAATAAATAATTTAACAACAAAATTACATACTTGGGGAACTATTTTATTAATCTCATTATGGGGTAATACAATTCTCCTATAGCAGAAGAAACCATAAAAGTAAAAACTTGACTACAAAAATTTAATGCAGAGAAAAAAAGTAGGCATCACACATTTAAAAATCAGTCCCTAATGAGGAAAAAATTGCCCACAATAAAAAAATCACAGACTTAATAAATAAATATTTAGTTGGTTTCACAGGCAAATAGAACATATTCAATAAATTAATTAACTAGAAACCCAATCATATATTTTCCTTAATAAATAAAAGGAACATTGAATATATGAAATAAATAAGAATAGTTCAACTTTAATATCAATTGATAACATGAAAATATAAACAAAATTGAAAAAGAAAGCATGCCAACTTTTTTTTTAATTAGGAGATTTTCAGGCCAGGTTATCTGAAATCTTCTTCCATAAAGTTTGGTGTCTGTTTTTTCAGACTGCAATCCCAAACCTCTCAGAAAAGAATGGATAAAAACATTTGGCTAGTAAATTTTACTGGTCCCTCCTGGACAGGGTAATAGAAAATATCACTTTCCTTATCCTAAGAAAAATGAGTCATTAACTCTACCTCCGGAGGATTTGATGGCATGTATTTCCATATTTTGCTTCATTTCATTTACCAAATTCTCTGGTTGGTTAGGTAACTCATGTCCTTTATTATTGGAATCAGCAGAGGTATTTGTTTTAAAAGTAAAATTGGTTAACTGCTTCAATTTTATTATAAATGAGTGTGTAATTTCATGCCTTGAGTTTTTTGCACGTGACTAGTCTTAGATATAGACAGAAGAAAGAATTAATATAATTTCAATATACAAGGAACACTCTCTGTTACCCAAGGACGTTGATTTTACAGGTTATACCCTCAAAATCCCTGTATTGGAATTTCATGTTTAACCAACATCTCCTCTAAAATGTGAACCCACTCATTTTTGCATGATTTGGAATGCCACCTGTAGGTTCTAAAAATATTTGCATTCCCTAATTTATTGTAAAGTATTCCTACTTTCAAAAATTTGATACTCATCTATTGGTCCTAGTAGTACTGCAGTTCTAAATGGCTGGAAGAGATGTTTTTCCTAAGATTAATATGAAATTTCTGGAAAGCAGAAAAAAAGGAAAATAATTTTTAAAAGTGAAATAGCCTAAGGGACCTCTGTGACACCATCTAGTATATCTACATATACTTTCTGGGAGTGTTAGAAGTTGAAGAAACAGAGAAAAGCGAAGAAAGAATACCCAAAGAAATAATGACAGGGAACTTAAAACTTAGCAAAAGGCATAAATATGCACATCTGAGAAGCTTAGAGAACACCAAACAAAATAAACATAGAAAAAAATATGCCATTCCACATATTGATTGCACTACCAAATGCAAAGGTAATGATAGAGTTCTGAAAGCTGTAAGAGAAAAGCAACATGTTACTTAAAAGGGAGTCCCTATTAGGCTGTATGCCAGTTACTCATCAGAATTCATGGAAGAAAGTAGGCCTTGGGTTGAAATATTTAAAGTGTTGAATGAAAATAAATGTCAATGAAGAATTTTATATGTGATGAGCTTAAATTTTTTTTTAAAAGAAGACTAAGATATTCCCAGATAAAAACTGAAAGAATTTATCATCCGTAGGCCTGCCCTACAGCAATACTAAAGAGAGTTCTTCATGCTGAAAGTAAAGGACACTGGATAGCAGCATAAATATATAAATACCTGGATTAAGGTAAGAATTTGAGCAATTATAAATGCCAGTATTATAATATATTGTTTGGCATGTAACTCCACTTCTTACATCCTATTTGTGCTAAAATGAAAATGCATAAAAATAATGAGAAATGTCTGGTTATACACACAGAATATGCATTATAAGTGATAACAGGTATTTTAAAAAGTTCCAGTCACAGGGGCATAAGAAAAATATAATTGCATGACATTGAAGTTAATCCAGTATAAAACCAAATATGGACAGTGCAAACCCACCCAACACTGAGGGAAGGGGAAGAAGGAATAGAATAAATGTAATATGGGGCATTTTGGGAGCATTGGAATTGTTATACATGATTTGCAATGATGAATACAGGCCATGTTAAATTTCACTAAATTTATAAAAGTGTATAGTCCAAAATGTAAACCATAATGTAAATCACTGATCATGGTTAGTAGCAATGCATCAATATTTGTACATCAATTGTAAGAAATGTACCATTCACATGCAAAGTGGTATTAATAAGGGAAAGGGGAAAAGGTGGAGGATGTTGGGCATATGGGAATCCCTTATATTCTGTCCATGACTTTTCTGTAACCTAAAGCTCTTTGAAGATAAAATGAAAAAATAAGAAACTGGGGGAATAAACAGAAGAAAATATCAAGTAGTGGAATTACAATGGAAACTAAAATCTCAGCCTTGCAGGGTATCTGTTGTTAAATTGAGTGCATTGATAGGAAAGTTGTGGAATCCTGAGAATTGTGGAGATATATGGGTGGATGATAATGGCAGTGGGGGCATTGAAATGCTAAATTCTGCTGAGACTGCCAGATAAACTTGTAATATTCTGCAATGTGTAGAGAGTCACCTAACATCCTCCATGCCTTAAAGAGTAGATCATTATATATCAAGCCTGCAGCACCTTACCTCCAGGTTACCCCAAGTAATCCTGACCTCCTCATCACTCTGAGAAGGCAACAACCCAATCTCCACCCTGCTATGAAGTGCCTGCCATCCAATGCCCACCTGAAAATATACCAGATTTGGAGTCATTGCTTCAGCAAATCAACAAATCCCCTGGTAACTGGTATGCAGCTGTTGATCTGGCAAATGCTTTTTCCTCAATTGGCATTAAGGACCACCAGAAACACTTCGCTTTCAGTGGGCAAGGCCAGCAATATACCTTCATTGACCTGCCTCAGGGATATATCAACTCTCCACCCCTATTTCATAATATTGTCTGCAAGGACTTTGATCATCTTTCCCTCCCATAAGACATAACACTGGTCCATAATATTGATGATATCTTGTTCATTGGACCTAGTGAAAAAGAAGTAGCAATTACTTTAGACTTATTGAAAAGCATTTACCTGAAAGAGGATGGGAGATAAATTCAACAAAAATACAGTGGCCTTCCACTTCAGTGAAATTTCTAGGTATCCAGTGGTGTAGGGAATGTTGAGATATAACTTCTAAAATAAATGATAAACTGTTGCATCTCAACCCTCTTACAACCAAAAAAGTGTCACAATGCTTAGTTGGTCTCTTCAGAAATTGATGACAATATATTCTTCATTTGGGTATGCTAATCCTGCCCATTTACTGAATATCAAGAAAATCTGCTACTTTTGAATGGAGTCTGGAACAGGAGGAGGCTCTATGACAGATCCAGGCTGCTGTGCATGCTGCACTGCCACTTAGGCCATATGATTCAGCAGATCCTATGGTGCTGGAAGTGTCAGTGGCAAATAGATGTGCCATCTGGAGCCATTGGCAGGCTCCTATTGGAGAATAGCAATGCAGGCCCTTAAAAATTTGTAGCAACACCCTGCCATCATCTGCAGATAGATACTCTCCCTTTAGAAACAGCTTTTGGTCTACTACTGGATCTTATTAGAGACTGAATGCTTAACCATGGCCATAAAGTTACTATGAGACCTGAGTTGCCTATCCTGAGCTGGGAAATGTATGACCCACCAAACTATAAAGTTGGGATTTCATAAATGACCTTCATTGGAGTACCTCGATTACAGTTTCCCTAAGGAATTTGGACTTGTGAAGCCCCATGGTCAGTTGAGATAATTTTATAAAATCACGTACTATTTTACAGATATCTCCAGTAGGTTCTGTTTCTATAGAGAACCTGACTACTACAATATCATATTGCAATTTTCATATGCATTTCCTTAATAGCTACGGATGCTGAACATATTTCCTTGTGCCTTTTGGTCATTTGTATTTCCTATTTGGAAAAATATCTATTCAAGTGTTGACCCATTTTTAATGGTAATGCTTGTCTTTTTATTATTGAGTTATGTGATCTCTTTATATAACATGTAAATCAAACCCCTATCAGATTTGTGTTTTACAAATATTTTCTCCCATTTTGTGGGCTGCATTCCCATATTCTTAAGAAAGTCATTGGAAGCACATAAGTGTTTAATTTTGAGGAAGAACCATTTACCTATTTTTTTCTTAAATTGCTCTTGCTTTGACTGTAAGTTTTATGAAATCACCACCTACCAAAAGATCTTGAAAATGTTTCCCTACATTTTCTTCTGGGAATATTAAGATTCTAAGTTTTATATTATGGACTTGATTCATTTTGAGTTAATTTTTTCATAAGATGTGGGATAGGGGTCTTCTTTCTTTCTCTTAGGTATGCAGAATATCCAGTTCTTCCAGAGCCATTTGTTGAATAGAATGTTCTAACCCAACTAGTTGGGTTTGACAGCATTGCCAATGATTACTTTACCTTAGATGTGAGGGTCTACTTCTGAACTCTTGATTCAATACTATTGGAAAATGTGTATATCTTTATGCCAGTACCACGCTGTTTTTACAATGGAGCAAAGTGTTAGGCTTTCATGCTGAGATGTGAAATTCTTAAATGGATTTTCCATTTCAGCAAAAAGTCTGTTGGAATTTTGATTGGGAATGCATTAACTTCATAAATAACTTTGGGTAAAATTGACATCTTAACGATATTTAGTCTCCCATTCCATGAACACTATGTGACCTTACATATAATTTTAAGGTCTGCTTTGTTTATTTTTAAAGTTTTCTAAATATAGGAGTTTGCATCATAAGTTCAATTTATTCATAAGTATTTGATTTTTCTAGTTTTTGTTGTAAATGGAATATTTTTCTGACTTCCTTCTAAGGTTGCTTATTAGTAGTATATACAAATGCTACTGATTTTTGAGTATTAGTCTTATATACTACCCCTTTGCTGAAGTTTTCTGTTAGCTTTGTTGTGGATCTTTCAGGATTTTCTAGGTAAAGGAACATATCATCAATGAACACCAAAAGTTTTACTTCTTATTTTCTATTTTGGAGAATTTTTGTGTGTGTATCTTTTTTAATTGCTCAAGGCAGTACTTCAAGCACCATACTGAATAACATTTGAGACAGTGGACATCTTTGTCTTGTTCATCATCTCAATGGAAAAGTTTTCAGTCTTTCATCATTGAGGACAATGTTAGTTATGGGTTTTCATATAGGCACTTGAACATGTGCCTTTCTTCTGCAGTCTTTTTAAGAAGAAAGGATGCTGTATTTTGTCAAATACTTTTCTGTATCAATTGAGATGTTCATATAATTCATCTTCAGTTTATTAATGTGATGCATTACACAATTGATTTTCTAGTGCTAAAAACTACTTGCATTCCTGGATTTTTTGATACAGTTAATAAAGCACAAATCAATCCAAAGTGTGCAATCATTGGTGTTTGGTATAATCACATAGTTCTGCATAGATCACTTCAATCATTTTTAGAGCATTTTCACTATTCATATAATAATAATGATAAACAAAATAAAAACAAATCACCTGCCAATCTCTCTATGCTTCCCCTGCTGTACGTAGCTGCTATTCTGCTTCAAACTCACTAGTTTATTTGTATCTATATTTTGAAAAAACAGCCTGATAAATGTGATATCACCCATATTCGTATTTTACATGAGGTTTTACTATGTTGTATGGTTTCAATGTTGCCATTTTGCTTTTCTTCTAGTGATTTTTATGAACTTAGATTGTCCATTTCAACCAAGGACATACTCATCTGTAGCAGTTTAATATTTTTTTATGAATTCCAAAAATAAATGTTGGATTATGTTTGTAAACTGGTCTTTTCCTCTGAGCATATTAGAGTATATTGAATTCAGAGGTGTCACTTTTACTTGCTTAAATAATGATTAAGACTTTGATGGGGCCACATCAGTAGGGCATTGAGTCCCCACCCTATTGGTGGGTGGAGACTCACAGAGAAAATGACATGGCAGTGGAGAAAGTTAGAGTTTAAATGCTGGAGCCCCAGGAAGTAAATACACAGAGAAGCAAATATGTGAGGAAAGAGAAGGCTTCATTAGATATGGCAAATGGTCTGGGAAGAAAGATGAACTGTTCACCTGATAGTTTACAGCTGGCCTTGTGGAGAGAGTAGAGCATCTGAGCCAGAGAAAAATGAGCCCCAGAAGAGGGATGAGACTTATCCTAATCTACAGCTGATATTGGAAGAACCTGGGACATGGCACCTTAAGAGAAGAGGAAGATTAAACCCTTACAGTTGTTGGAAGCCATCTTGCTTCAATACATGGCAACAGACTCTGGGTGAGAAAGTATCTCTTATGGTACCTTAAGTTGGACTCTTTGGGGCCTTGTGACTGTAAGCTTCTAACCCAAATACGCTTTATAAAAATCAACCAATTTCTGGTATTTTGGATCAACACCACTTTGGCTGACTATAACAGAATTTGGTACTGAGAGTGGGGTACTGCTTTCTCAATTACCAAAATGCTGGCACAGTTTTATAAATGGGTAAGGGCTATTTTTTTTGGAGTAATTGTGAAATGTTTGATAGAAAAGGCCTGGAGTGCTTTAAGAGACTTTTATGATGGCTTAGAAGTAAATGATGTAATTATTATTGGAAACTGGAGGAAAGATGATGCATGTTTTAAATTTGCAGAGAACTTAGCAAGATTAACTCCTGTTGTTTCATGGAAAGCAGAATTTGAAAATGGCAAGCCTGGGCATTTAGCTGAAGAACTTTCCAAAGTCAACTCAGAGAATGTGGCTTGGCTTCTCTTTGCAGCTTATAGCAAAATGCTAGATAAGCAAGATAAACTGATGAATGAATTGTTGGGCACAAAGAAACCAGAAACTGAATCTGGAAATTCCAAGCCTCTGGAAGTCAAGTCCCCATATGATAGTGCCCCATCTGAAGACTTAAATAAACTTGGAACTTGTAAATCAGGATTGAAGATGCAGTTACCTAAGAAAGGCTTGTGGAAAGTTTTACTATCTAATGGCTTGGACTCCTGCTTTGTGCATGCTAAACCAACAAGCTTTATGAGAGAGCTATATGAACAAAACCACTGTCAGCTTGAACTAAATGGGACATGGAAGGGAGAGATTGAAGGGGAAATAACTTCAAGAGGAAAACCATGGAAACTGAGATCTGGAGTTAAGATATTTCATTGGGCCAAAAGAGGAACCACACCCAAGAATACAGAGAGGGTGCTTTACCCCAACAGCTAAAGAGGTTGGATGTTCCCACACAATGCTCAGGGAGAGTTTTGCCTCCCCAGAGTTCAGAGATGGTAGAGTACATTACCTGGGGATTAGGGAGGTTTAGATTGATACCCTATAGTTCTAAGAAAGGTGAGCCTGTCCCCCATGAATTAAGGAAGGCCAGTTCACCAACTCATTCCTCTGAGAGTATTGGGCCTGTATGCCAAAGATTAGGGAGGATGTTGCCTTCACTTCACTCTACTAGGAGGGTTAAAACTGTAACCCAAAGATTGGATAAAGTGTGGCCATCTCCCCAATGGATTTGAGGGTGAGATCTGGAGCTTGGAGGCCACCCAAATGCTTGATGTGTGGAAACAAGAAAATGGTCATTGGGCAAGCCTGTGGAAAAGGTGGGTCCCCATGTGGCCCCAGGGAGTAGATACCATCATCTTAGGAATGGCTCTCAGACTTTGACATCTAATGAAGTACGCCCTATAGATTTATGGAACTCTAGAGGACCCATGACTCACGTTTCTCTCCCAATATCTCTTTATAATATTGAAAATGTTTATCCTTTTTCTGTCCAGTTATGTATTGGAAGCAGAAAAATGTTTTTTTAATTTCAGAGGTCTACAGCCAGATGGGACTTTGCCTCAAGACAAACTGTATTTCTTTAAACAGATTGTGATATAATTTTGTATTTAGCATTGTAATGATTTAAGTTTTTTAAATATTTAATGTCTTTTTGGAATTTAAAGGGTGAAGTGTAGCAGTTTGATATTGCTTATGAATTCCCAAAATAGGTATTGGATTACGTTTGTGAGCTGGCCTGTTCATCTGGGCATACTGGATTAGATTGGATTCAGAGGTGTCACTTTTAATTGATTAAATAATGATTAAGGCTTTGATCGGCCACATCAGTTGGACATTGAGTCCCCATCCCCTTTGTGGATGGAGATTCAGAGAAAATGTCATGGAAGAGGAGAAATTTAGAGTTTTGACTCTGGAGCCTCGCAGGAAGTACACAGAGAAGCTGGGATCACAAAGCCTTAAGAGGAAGAGGAAGCCTGAACACTTGCAAATGTTGGCAGCCATCTTGCTTCAATATGTGTCAACAGACTCTGGGTGAGAAAGAACTTCTTAAGGTTCCTTGAGTTGGACTCTTTAAGGCCTTGTGACTGTAAGCTTCTACCCCAAATAAATACTTTTTATAAAAACCAACCAATTTTGGTATTTTGCATCAGCACCCTTTTGGCTGACTAATACACCATCTAATAGCCCTGCTAGTTACAAATACTATGATGTGCTTTCACTATTTTTATTCATTTCCAAAGATTTACAAACAACTTTTTGACAATTCTGCACAGATTCACCCTCAGCTTTCCAATTTCTACTGTCATTGTATTTTATCACAACCTATTTGCTAATTATTAACTCCATGAGTTTACACAATATATTTAGCTCTTAATAGCAAAATCATAAAGGTATGTGTCCCTTTGTGTCTGGCTTGCTTCACCCAACATAAGGTCTTCCAGGTTCTTCCATGTTGTTATATACTCATGACTTCATTTCTTCATTTACCTACACAATATTCCACCATGTGTATACACAACATTTTTTTATCCATCCATGAGTTGATGGATACCTGGGGTGTTTTCATCTTTTGGGAATCATGAATAATGACACCATGAACATCAGTGGGCAGAGGTCTGTTTGTAATGTTATTGCTGCAAGACTATATTCCCTCTCTCTAGTATATTTGTATTTATATTTTGCAAAATCAATCATATAAGCACTATCATCTATATTCATATATTGCATGAGATTTCACTCTCTTAAATAGTCCCATGTTACAGTTTTTAGCTTTCCTTCTAGTAATAAAGATGACCTAAGTCTTTCCTTTTCAACTATTGTCATAGCCATATAATAGCACTCCTAGTTACAAACACCATGATAATTTTTCACAATTTCTATTCATTTACAAAGATTAAAAACAACCTTTTTACCAATTCTGCACAGATTCACCCTCAGCTTTGAATTCTCTACTCTCCTATTTTCTGGTGACCTATATTTTAATAATGAATTCCATTTATTTACACAATATATTTAGTTTATAATGGAAAAATCATTTTTTACACAATGTATTTGGCTCATAATGGCAAAATCATACGATATGTGTCCTTTTGTGTCTGGCTTGTTTATTCAACACAATGTCCTCCAAGTTCATCTCTGTTGTTATGCTTCATGACTTCATTTATTCTTACTGCTGCATAATATTCCATTGTGAGTATACCCAAAAATTAATTTATCCATTCATCAGTTGATGAACAAATGGGTTATTTCCAAATTTTGGCAATCATGAATGATTGAACACCAGTTTGCAGATATCTATTCATGTCTTTGTTCTCAGTTCATTGGGGCATATACATAATAATGGTATTGCCAGGTCACATAACAAGTGTATTATCAATTTTCTTAGGAAAGGCCAAACAGTCCTCTTCAGTGGCTATGCCATTTTACATTCCCACCAAGAATGAATAAAGATTCCTATCTCTCCAATTCCACTCCAACATTTACAGTTTTCTGGGTTTGTAGGAGCAGCCAGTCTAATAGGTGTGAAATGATATCCATTGTAGTTGCAGTTCCCTAATCACTAGTGATGTTGAAAATTTTTTCATGTGTAGCTTCACCATTTGTATTTCTTCTTTGGAGAATTATCTTTTCAAGTCCTTTGCCCATTTTTTATTGGGTCATTTGTCTTTTTATTGTTGAGTATAATCTCTTTGTATATCATAGACATTAAACCCATCAAATATGTGATTGTCAAATATTTTCTCCCACTGAATCAGCTGCCTTTTCACCCTTTTGACAAGTCATTGAGGAGCAGAAGGGTTTTATTTTGAGGAGGATACATTGATCTATTTTTCTTTTGTTGCTCAGTGGATTGGGTGTGTTATTCAAGACTACTGCTTACCACAAGATCTTGAAGATGTCTTCCTATATTTTCTATTACGAGTTTCATGGCTTTTGCTTTTATTCTTAGGTCCTTGATCCATTTTGAGTTAATTTTTGTATAAGATATGAGATAGGTTCTGCTTTCTTTCTTTTGGATATGGCTATCCAGTTCTCCCAGAACCATTTCTTGAATAGACTATTCTTTCCCAGCTTGGACGACTTGACCACATTGTCAAAAATCCCTTGATTGTAGATGTGTTGTTCTATTTCCGAGTTCTCATTTCAGTTTGATTGGTCAATGTGTTTCCATTAATTTTTTTTTTTT